>JANHGB010013141.1:1403-14826 GCA_026283785.1 Coracopsis vasa
TGGGTAAAGCCCTTCCCAAAATCTTCGTTCGCGAAGTCAAGCCATCATCATTTATTAAATACTTTCTCAGTCCTTTTAAATAAGTGTTTAGACTGAAGCATTTTCACTGGACAGATAGGTTGATCAATATAGCTTCTGGTGACCACAATTGTGGTGATGAAACCACAAATCTGCTTTAAAACGGTATTTTCCCGTTTGAGCCAACAATTCTTGCAGTGAACTTCCTGAAAACATTTATAGCTGCTAAATGTGGAAAGGCTATGAATTTATTACTTACAGGGAGTGACTGTTTTGTTGCCACTCTTGCC
Source organism: Coracopsis vasa (assembly GCA_026283785.1). Taxonomy (NCBI): domain Eukaryota; kingdom Metazoa; phylum Chordata; class Aves; order Psittaciformes; family Psittacidae; genus Coracopsis; species Coracopsis vasa. Next base: position 1,712 of record JANHGB010013141.1, read on the forward strand.
TATTCTGCACTGACTATCATAAAAATTTTAAAAGGAAAAATGTAAGAAGTAGGGTAGCAAGACTGTGCAGCATTGCTGGCAGTATATTATACAGGCATATTCATTACTAAGTCGTATGTATGAACAAGGCTTCAATTTACCTTACTACCAGTATTGTGACAGTGCTCAGAAATAAGATGCAAGTGTGCCACAAAGGTCTTGCAGGCTAGTTCAAACTAGGTTCAGGTGCAAGTAGGTAGAAAAATGATGGAGAGTGAAAGTCATCAACACTCTGAACCTCTTCCAGTCTGCAAAAATAACTAGTGCTAATTATACCTCATTGAATATCCTTCCTTTATTGTGAAGCACAAAACCACACAATATGATTGGTGTTCATTAGGATAATTTGAACTAGGAAGTGTATGATGTGAAGAATCTTGGTATATACCAGCTTCCTCCAACAAAAATCCTTGGACCTCATTCATTCATGTGAACTGTCTTGAATTTATGTGTAATTAATGTGTATTTTATTCAGTAAATCCAGACTCTGCTTCCTTGCTTTTGATGACAAAAAAGCCCAGCATATGATGTGCTTCAGATGCAAAATCTGCAAGTCCATGGTGAATTCCCTGGATCTGTATAACATACATATGCAATTTTCTTCTGATTGTGCACAGGGTTACATAGCCACATCTCTCAAATTTGGTCCATGAATCCCTTCATTGTTCAGTATAAAATTTTAACATGGTGAACAGTGTTGGAATGCTTTGTACATGTCTCAAAATGGCTTTTGCTAGCTGTGAGACTGTTCTGGGTTCAGCCTTGGAGTGTTGGAAGGTTAATTTTTATTGCTGTAAGTCTGTTGTATCTACACAGAGATTTGAAGGTCACAGAATTTTAAGTTCTGGAAGAACACAAGACAACACAGGGCTCCCTTACTTTGTATTAATGCCATTTTTGCATCCTTTGCACACAAATTTTAGACTAAGTAACTTATATCTCCTTTTATTTAAAGCCACTTCTAGGTAGTATGGAAGCCCATTTCAGTCATAAATAAATACGTAATTATTTGCAAGACTTACACTAAAATCTTCTGTATATCAATCTGAGCTAGAGGATTCAATTAAAAAAATATACCAATTTAAAAGAGTACTTTATAATAGTAAACTTACAACTTTTTAGCAGACTAAATAAAATTTAATATGGGAGCAGCAAATTGATATACAAAGGATATACAAATACAAGGTCCAGGGATAACTGAAAAAAACCTCCCTCTGCAATGTTCATGCATGCTAACTGCATTCTTGGTTATAATCTAACATTCAAAATGTTCTCCAGTTGTAAAAAGAAAGGAAAAACAAGTAGTTAACCCCACTGGAAGCATAGTAGGTTCTCTGTATTTTGAAACTGACAAAAAAAAAGAAATAAAAATCAAACCTGAGAAGGAATCAGTTGCTTCAGTGCTTTTATTTCACAAAAGAATGAACATCTCGGCAAACATGTAGCATTGCACTTTCCACATATCAGCAGAGCCTTGGCAGCAGCAACATGTTACTGATCTCTCCACTTTATTGGATGTTAAAAGGGAAAAAAATGTAAATTAAGCATAATGTTCGGCTATAGTCAAAGACATCCCCGGTCTCAGCCTGTTTTAATTAAAATAGATCGTATGCTGCCTCCTGTTGGTCACCTACAGACAGAAACATCTAAAATTAGACTCCACATTATGAACTTGCAGACAGCACATTCTATAGCCTCTACCTTACCTACGATCTACTACTAATCAGAGGAGGTATACAGCTTTCTTCATGGAGTAATACCAGAAATAAACCTGACCCTGTAAATCTACTCTATTTTGTGAATATAATGAATTTTTAACTGCAGTAAACTGATTTACTACTACAGATGTATTTAGAATCTAGAAAATAAATTCATTAGTACATAAATAATAGAGTATCAAGTTTGTGCAAACATAATCAATATAAACACCTGAATAATTGATATTTATTGTAACAACAAAACCAGTGTGATAATAAGTGCCATAATATTTTCATAGCATTCTTTAAAAATTAAGATTATCCAATATAATCATTACTGGATATTAAAATACCACATACAATATATATTATCTTCATGTATATTATACTGGTCATGCTTATAATGTGTCCCATGACACAGAATACTATTAGAAATGTTTTGGTTACATCGTTTAAGTGCAAATAGTGGATTATAACTTTGCATGCAATTTGTATGTTTTAAACATTTAACTATATTTCAGTGAGAACATAGGTAATCATATTTTTAGAGGAAGATACCTTTCCATAAAACAATGTGAGCTTTGAAAAGTCAGAAAAGATGTAGAACTTGCTTTGCACCAATTTTGTGACATTTTTGAAACTGCGTAACACTTGTGTAGACTGAAAAATCTATCTGATCCAGACTTACAGCAGTTACTTATTGCAAGTAATCCGTATTCTTCTGAGTAGGGTAGTTGACTTTGCTGAGATTTCTCACATCATTAGCAATTTATCACAGAATTTGGAACATAGACCCTTAATTCTATCATAAAGCCTTGTTTTTAACCATGACTTTCTAACACAGCTTTTCTGCACTCTGTACTGCTATGAGATTTAACTCTCTGTATGTGGAATTGTGGCAAACTGACCTTTTTTCCTCTGTGAGAGTTGTAATACAGGCTTACCTACGTAACTGAAGAAAATTAGTACTATTTCACAGTAACTTTTTTGTAAGCAACGGTATAAAGTGACTGACACTACAGCGTTATTTCCTGATTACTGAGTAAGAGAGGTCAACTCAATTCGAAACCCATGAACGATTTGTCAAACAGGGAACTGACATTAGTTCCTGTGCAAATATAGCATAGGATATTAAAGAAGCATGCCTATTTTCCAAAGTAAGCTTCATTTATTTTTCAATATATATACTGAGTAATTTACCACATATGACATAAATCTGTCTGATGTCATCTGCCAGAGGCTTCTACACATAACAAGCGTAGCTGCAAGACTGCCAAAAAAAAAAAAATTGCTCTAAGGAAAAACAGTGGAAAGAGCATCACCTGAATTTCTGACTGATTTGTTGTTTATGTGGCCCAGCGATTTGGTCATGATAATGGCAATTAAAAAAAACTCAATTCTCTTGCCTCTTCCAATTTGCATAGCTATTTATATCCCTGTGCTATGGGCATAACATGTTACTATTGCATAAATTGTATACTCCTACTACTCAGGTCTAAAAACAACACAAAAACACAAGCAAAGAATTGGGCCTTGTACTACAATGAAGTGACATGTCGCAATAATTAACGGTTAATGAAGTCTCTGCTGCTTTGAGTAGCTTTATTAATGCTGAAACTATTCTCCTGTAGGTCTGTTTTTCTCCTACTGTTTCAGCAAGCAGGAATAGTATTCTCTCTCCTATACTATTCAATACATTTTCTTTGCAGTAACAAAAAGTAGTTGTGTTCCAATATAAAAAAAATTGCATTTCAGTATGGTGATTGTAAAGGTTACTTAGCTAACTGTAGTTATGATTTGGTAACTCACTATGAAGAGAGCAAAATAAATGTGGAAGCTGCCTGAAATACTGTAACAACAAGCTATTCACTTCTATAGAACTGACACATATCTTAATACAAATAAATTATTGAGTGGGAGGACTCCACTCTATTAATACGTTCTCCAAATGTGCATCCTTTTCATTTTCATCCTTATGAAAATATTTACAGTGAAAGTTTTCTAAATTTATAAAGGTATCTGATAACAAATAGACTATCAGAGAATTGGAACTTTCCATTATTTACTGTTTAAAACAGAGGTATATTGCTAGGCAATATAAAGCTTTAAGCATTAACACTGAGCTTGAGCTTTGCAAAAAGTACATGAAGCACAGATGTGATGATGAACTTACCACGGTCATCTCAAACCATATGAAAGATGTTTTAGATGTCTCACTAGATTTTGTTCATTTTTAAACTGCTTGGAAAAGATATGCTTAGATGTTTAGAACTACTCTGTTGGAATAAGATTACCTTACTGCTTAAACAGTACTTATATGAAATATAAGGGCTCCCAATATCTTATTCAAATAGCTGGTAAGAAAGAAAATTCTCAGGCTGTAGAGATTACAGATGAATTGAAGAAATCTAGCTAATTTCAATGTCCTCCTGTCAGACATAGGTCCCACTTTGTATGCAAATTTACTTCACAATGTATGCCTAGACTAATATTAATCCTAAAAGTCCATTACAATTTTAATATTATAATAGATAACTGAAGGTTTATCAAGCAATATATTGTGTACTGTTTACCTACCAAGTATTATTTTAACACTTAATTTTACCATGGAGTACAAGATAAAATATTTTAATTCATTTAAATCACTATAGAAGTTAAAAAAAAAAAAAAGGAATTATTTCACCTCAGAAATACTATATACTTTCTCTTTAAATATGGGGATTTTTTTCTTTGGTAACTTTGTATTTGATTTATCACAAGATACAAACTTTTCTCATAGTTAACCAAAGCAACCAACTGCAGTTTATATACAGCTTGCTGCTGTAAGCAGCTTAGTGGCTGCTTAGTAGCTAGCACTGGAGACTTCAGAGATGGAAGACTGCTGTTAGAAAATATCCTGAAGTGTTTTTTCTTTACTTAACAGCGTGACTGAAGTAAAGATACCACATGAATCATCCATCCTGTAGAAATCTTGCTCACTGTGCAGTATGTTATCAAAGTTTATCTTGCCGCATTTGATGAGATGAAAACAGAAAGTACAGCTACTACTAAGGCACAAGGATGAAGAAAAAGTGGTAAAACCGAAGAGCTGATGTAAGATGACAGGAATTATCAGTCTCTTCAAGTTACATACCTGGGTTTAATGCTGTGAAGGTCACTTTGGCTCTTGACCTTGGTAAGGCCATTCTAATAAGATAAAGCTGACAATGACTTCCTGAATATGAACATATTCATGAATATAAAACCCCTAACTAAAACACCACTAATGTAAATTTCTTTTAAACTTCAGTTACATAGGGAAAACAGTATCACAGTTTTCTCACTCAGCAGTTTGTCTACTGGGACAACTGTGAATATTACAGAAATAATGGCACATATTACACAGTGAATTCCTCAGGACTATGCTTTTTTGAAAAGTAATATAATTTTGCAAATTATTCAGATAATTACAGAGAAGACTTGCATATAAAATTAATACTTTCTATATATTGACTATCATGAATGACAATTTAATGGACTCTTCCAAAAGCAATTCTATATCATACAGTTTAAACTGAAGATTTAAATAAAATAGTACGTATTTTTCCATCTGTAAATTAATAACTAAAAATCTGTTCTAAAACTTGTGCATTTAAATAGATTCTTTTGACTCAGGAGTTTCAAAATTCTCCAGAGCAAATTGTTAATACTGATGACCAGGGGTCCCTGTATTTATTAAACTGAATGACCTGACAGTAAAACTCAGTTAAGGCTCTTGGCATTGGTGAAACTTCTTCCCACTCAGACCTACTACTGTGGTAGACTTGAACTTCATCTGTGATTTCTTCTGGAGCATAATCACCACCTAATATGTAAATTTTGTCTTCTGTCCCAACTGCTCCTGCATTAAAGCCAGCACATTCAAAAGATCCTTCCCCTTTCCAAACACAGGTTTCTGGGCAAAAGCTGTAGACCTTGTAGGTGGAGAGATCACATATGTACAATGTACAGTTTACTGGAACAGCTTTGATTAGAGTTGCATGGAAAAACTGCCCAAATTCTGCTACAAGCTCAGACCACTGATCAGTCATAGCATTATACTTAAAGAAACAGTCAAGAGATGGATTGAAGGCATCAGTAATCTCTACTTCTGAGCCAAGGACATAAATTATATTCTGACATGCGCTTGCTTCTGGATAGTAGATACCTCTTGGTAATTGGCTTACAGATTTCCAGTCTTTGGAAAGAGGATTATATGATTCTACATCCAAAAGGCTTCGGGTTTCTTGAGCTCCCCTGGTCTTTCCACCTATTACAAACAGCTGATTTAAGGTTACAACAGATGTGTGCATTGTCCTTGGTTTTTTCATAGCTGACACTATGGAGAACTCATTACTGACTGGGCAGTAGCACCAGGTTTGGTCAGTGGCATCATGAAATGGTTCAGCAATATGAAGCCTGACAGTCCTATAACAATTCCCTTTGCATCCTCCAGTTATAAATATTTTTTCTCCATAACTAGATAAGCTTGACCCTGGAAGATCAATCATGTGAGTATGTGGTAGTTCTTTCCATCTATCTGTTTTGATGTTGTAGCAGAATGTATGTCTGTTTTCTCCATCTTCATCAGTTTTATGAACAAATATGTATTTTTCTGTTGTTGAAGGACGTGCATCTGGAAACAGTCCACTAAAGTTTTGCACACTTTTAACTGCATCATTGATTATTACTGAGCAATTAGCACTCTTAAGTAAGTGTTCTTCAGAATGTAGAAAGTCCTGCAAAGTCTTTTCAGGTAACTGGTGTAGTCTCACTTTTTTAATCAGATTAGGCAGATATTTCTGTCGTGTTTCGACGTTGTGTTTGGTCCACTGAAGGACGGCTTTCAACACTGATTCTTCCTCGGGGACATTTAGTTCGTCAGCCTCGAGACATTTTTGTAGTATCTCAAAATTCATCTCCAAAAAATCACTTGATCTTAGCAGCAATGAAAAGTGGTGCTGTACAAAATCTAGTGCATGATCAAATAAGCGGACGGAACCATAACTTTCTGATAGAGAAAGCAACTGTAAGCAATTCACAAGATCGATACTTTTTATTAGAAAGTCACTGCAAGCTTTGGAAAGGAGTGAAACCTGAAGAAATGATGACAGTTGGAAGAGCATTTCCACATTATCATTTGTTATCTCTGTTTTTCCTGTGTAAGCATAATCAAGAAAGGCTTTCACTGCCTTGGGTGATAGATTACTAATAGTAACATTCCCATCATCTCGTTCTCTCATATTAACTTCAAACATGGCTCTGTGGATAAAATAAAGAAGATATACACACAAATTAAAGATCAAGCAAACAGCAGAGAACACTGGTATGAGAGGAAGGAGACAACCAGCGGTGTATAAGGCAGGCTGTATAGGTCTAAAATGCGGCGGTTCTAAGTGATAGCAGTGCATGATTTGCTTGATATGGTTGAAGAAAAAAGGAGTGGTGATAAGAACATATTCAAAGTGATTGCTCAGAAAATGATAGCAGCACCTGTGGTTTGTATGGGTTTTCACAGAGCGTGATGAAGCCTGCAGCTCTCTATGAGAGAAAATGTGAAATTGTTTGGGCAGCATCAGTTTCAACAGCTTGAGAAAGAAATGCTGATTTAAAAAATATATAGTAGAAAAGCCCCATGATTTAGGTCATGCACTGTGGATGAATACAGGAAATTAAGCGAAAAAGGCCTTCCAGATTGCAGGCTGAGCAAATGGCTGGATAGATGATGGGTGCATTCCTAAGTAATGAGAGTAGGTGCAGGTGAAAGAGGAGAAAAAAATATAAGGAAACTTAATTCTTGCTTTAGAGTTGACAGATAGTTGTACAGATACAGGGAGATGTCAGGAAAAAAATGTGGTTTTGACATAGGACTTCATGACACAATGAAACTTGTGCAGAAAGTAGATTATGACTGAATACAAAGACGATGGTTGAAATAGTGGAACATGCTACTGATCAGTAGATTTGTGCAAATTTTATTACAACTTTGATCACTACTAAATATAATAACTATTAGATAGATACTAATAATATTTATTTCACACAACCTAACATGGCAAGATAATTAGTTTTTCAAGCCAGGAAGTGCTGGCAACAGAATCATATTGCAACATCACTTGCCCTACCCTCCCAGAGTCTAAGCATCACGCTGGGATAGCAGCAGCTTCTGAGTTTGACAAAGAATGATAGTGGAGAAAGATTGAGATAAATCACCAAATAGTAAGTGTATAATCTGGATTATTAATATATCATAGATAGTTCCTATTAAAAAAGAAGTATTATATCATAGTTCAGGTATACAATTAGTATTTGCATAGTATGTGATTTTTAAAATCCCATACCTTTATCAAGCTAAAGAGAAAAAAAAAATCACTTTGTATAGCATACTTTTTGGGAAGTGAACATTAGGTAAAGCATGAACTTGTCTGATCTCCTGAACAAGAACACAGAATTGCAATAAGGCACTTTTGTCCCAAAGATCTTTGTGTGTACTAAATTACAATCCTTAGTATCTTTCCCTTATTAACCCAAGAGCTGTGATACACATCTCTAATTACAGTATAAAATAGCAACTGAACAATACTAGTAGAAGGAGAGCAATGTGGGCAGAGGCTTTGATTCCAAAAGCTAACAAGGAAGGAACAAAATGTTGCTGAGTCTTGGGTTTACACAATGAAAGCAAAACTAGGAGAAGTTCAAAGACCAAGGAAAACAAAGGTATTTCATTTAAAAATTTATCTAGTGGACTTAGGTACTTTTTATTCCCTGAAGGTAATAGAGGGGCCTTGTATTCTAGGAGAATTCATGAATTTCTACCTTTCTACTGCAAAAATTCTTCCTTTCTACCAGAGCATCTCTGTGCTGTCAAGCTGTAAACACTTGAAATGCTAGAAGTTGTGTGTCAGAGAAAAAACAAATCTGCTGCTACAGTGGAGAAATAGCTTATTTCATTGGCATTTCTTCTTTTTTCAGCAATCCTAAGAACACGTCTAGCCTGTACACTCTGCCATATGTGACAGACTCCCACGGACTGTGGGATGCTCCAGGACATTTGAAAATAGCATTTGTCACCTACGTATGGGCAACTTGAATCAAGGTCATTAACTTATTTCTAGGAGCCCATTTTTTTTACTGTTAGAGCATCTTAGCTTTGTGTTTTAGTAAACAGTGCATTTAGAAACAAACTTTCAGGGTTAAATCACAAGTTTGAGTCTTACTAAGGCTCTTCATAAATTGGTATATATGTGAATGGTCTGTCTGCCACTTAAAAATGCATAGCTTTAAGCACCAGAAGGAAGATCACAGATCCATTTCATGCTGAAAGGCTGATATCTGTAGTTTACAAAAAATATATGTTTAAATACCTCTGAAGACAAACTATGAACAAAATACTGTGCTGACTACTTATCTTAGGCAAACAAAACCCAACACCTTTCCAAACCACATACCATTTATCCAAAATTGCTCAATGCAAGATGTATTTGTAATTAACCTGTTATGTTTCACAATATAAATGTGTCAAAGTATGTAGACTGTCACATACTAAGTCTAGCAATACCCTTGCAGACCTTTAAGTACAGACACAGGCAACAGGTACGTCTTAAAGGTACACAACTTGTGTCAATTCTACCTAACAGTATAACCATGAACTCACGGTTTGACATTTGTATTTCAGAGTCTGAAATACATATGAATCCCAGATTCATAGAGTCCTTGTGTCACTTTGGAAATAAAACCAGATATATTTGGAGTATGATTAGGCATCTAACACTTTTTTTTTGGTTTTTTTTTTCCCTATCCTTAAAATGTTTGAATGCTTTCCTCAAAACTCTGCATATATTCAGTTGATGATTTTTTTTAATTTTTGTAATTATATTCCTTCCTTCCCTCCCAGAGAATTTACAATCCATTTCCTGAAAACTCATACCAAAATTAGGTTTACCTGAAAAAATCACTGCACGCTGCCAGTACACAACGATGACAAGGAATTATTTCATCTTTCACAAGAATTTTAAAGTCAAAAAATATATTTTGTTCTCTGAACTTTTGTAGTACTTTTAGAATTTGTTGTCCATGACCTTCAGCCACTAAGGAATTGATTTTATTTTCAGGAACAGAAATTCCATTGCAAATAGGTCTGCTAATGTAATCCCGTTGATTGGCCATGGTTTCTTCAATCTGTTCCTGAAACTGAAATGGAAAGATAAGCAGTTGATTCTACAATCTTACTATTTAAAAAATAAAAATTAAAAATCAATATACCATAAACCAAACAAATTCCCAGCATTGAATCTGGCTTGTAAGTCCTATGCAGAGTTATAAATTTGAGTTATAAGTTACTTTTACACTTAATTTAATTAGATTTGATAATGCTACTTCTACTTTGCAGAATATACACACACAGCATACTTTGAAAAGTAAAATAGCTGACATACATCAAAGAACAATTCTACAAATAGTACCCACCTGTAGGAATTTTTTTCAATAAAGTCCACAGGAAGCACACTCAGGAATGTGTTAAAGTTTTTAACGGTTATTTAAGAGAAAGACTAGTCCTAGGCTTACCCTCAAAAACCCCCAAACTCTTACAGTTTCATGTAAAATGAAGATGGAAATGAAATATTTTTTACACAGTTTTAGATTCCAGAAGGTTCATCTGTATACTACAAACCACCAAGCTCAAAGCAGACTAATGGTCTTTCTGCAGCTTACAGTGGAAGGGAGGTACAGGCTACTATACTGCATTCTAAGTAAACTCCCATTAGGCACTCCAGACCAAAATAACAGAATACAAACACTGGCAGCCTGGCCTAATCATTGTTAGGGCTGACAGAACAGGCTCATTTAGAGATGCTTTGGTGACAGAGGAACTTTGAGTGTTCAGTCAATTGGTACTGATTTTATCTTTTACCTCTAGTCCTGCTAGGAAGCTGTATGTTTGCCTATAGCTTATGCTGCACACAGTGAACTTCATTTACAGTGGCATAAACTAACTGACTTCAGAACCGTTTAAGACATTGCAATATCTCTTTCAGCAGACAAGTTTTTCTGGTGAAAATCCCTATACTGAAGTGCATTGTTTGTATGTTAAGTTGGCCTTCTCTTATTTTTTTACAATAAAAATATTTCACTCCACTCTGCCAACATAAAAAAACCCCAGACTTCAAATGTGAGCATATTTTTTTTACACCTATTTAAAGAGTATTTATACTGCTACAGATGCATTAACTGCCCTTACTGCAAATTTCAAGCTTGCCGATTTTAAAGCTTGAGGAAACACTCAAAGGTTTTTCTATTGCAGGATTTTGCTTTCACAATTCCACTTAAAATTAGCAACAGATAATGGCCCACCTGAATTGACAAAGAAGGGGATAAAAATTCCCAAGGCAACCCAGAAACCAGAAAAATACTGGTTTTGGTTTTTAATTTCATGAAAAAGTTTATCTGATAACATGATTCATTCAGAGGAAACTAAGCCATCAGGCAGTCTTCTTCATGGGAGGTACTTTCATAAGCAGACTGATCTATACTTTATCTAGTCAGGTTACTCCAACCACAAATAGACCTCTCATGTCTCCTGGAATAGAAGAGATCCATTGATCTTGCTGCCAGCACTGACATCCTTGGAGAACGCATCTTCTCTTTCCCATGGCCCAATAATCTCACGTATTCACTCTTTCCATTCTAAGCCTGAGGAACTAGGAAATACAGAAGAACAAGACCACCATTTATTCTGATAATGTATGGCCTCATAAACCCACCTCCATAAATCATAAAGCTCTATAAATCGTAAAGTATGTCAGAATTCTATAGAATACCCTTTTCTTATGAACTTAAAAGCCTGTTCCTCAAAAGGATGACTCTTCAAAAACAGAGTTGTTTCACTACAATTAGTTTCCTGTATTTGAATGAACTTTAAAAAAAAGTGATTGAATTTCAAAGTTTATTTGGCATCATGTAAAGTAACACTTCTAAAGGAAATTTAAACCTTTTCACAAAATTCTGCAATTCATAATAGATAGTAGATGTTCTTCTCCTTTTAAATGTAATTTCTTTAGCAAGCTCCAAGCTACAACTTGTTTTTTATTAGTAAAATTACCAATTTCACTAATATTCCTCTTTGAACAATAAACACAGAAAAATGTCATCAAGACCACCTCTGCTATTTTAGTCAGACATCATATAATCACTTTCATAAAAGCAATTTATGTTTCAGCGAGTTTTCTTGTATTGCCACTATCTCCACAGAAAGACTATCCCAGTGCATTGGTGCCAGACTGCAAACCTTTTAATTACACAATCAATTTATTAATGCTTACATAGTTCTGTTCTTCTGTCAAAATTGTCATTTGACTTAATTTTCCTTTGTATATTTAGTCTGCATATTTTGTCACTTCTCTAATTATCAAGAGTGTTGATATCCTCTCTCAACTTTTATTAAAATGAACAATTGTCAAACTTTCTAAGATCTATTTATAAGACTTTTTGTTTTCCTTATTATTTCTTGCAGTTTTCTCTTCATCCACTTATATGATTTCATTTTTCTTTCACAGATATCAAATTTGTTGTACAGCATTACAGTTAAGATCTCATGACTGTCTCGCTACTCCAGTTTGCAGGTCATCCAATGCATTTAGTCCTAATCTGTAATAGCAGTGTCTTATTTTTCATTAAAAGCAAATTTCAGCTGTGTACCTCTAATATTTTTGTCCATCATTAAGGAAGATACTAATGAATACTGTGCTATGGCTTAGCCTAATTTACCCTCCACTCCATTAAAAAAAAAATTTTAATAATTCATTTCTCATCTCCCTTCTAGCCAACCCCTGTTTTATTTGATATTTTTGGTACTAAGTTACCACTTTACTGGATCTGTTGATGATTTTGGAGCTCTCCAAAATATCTTATAATGCAGTGAAAACTTGGTATGTTAAACAAGGCCAACAATCATTTATAATTATTGCATGCTAATTGTTTTTCTTTTTTTTTTCCTTCTATAAAGCCATATGAATTAATCAATAGTTATATTTATAAATGTTTGATCAAGTTGCTGACAGAAGGGTAGAAAACACAGTGGGTGTAGATGTATGTTGAGTAGGTCTGGAGTTCAGGAAGGGTGGGGAATGACCCTCCTTGTATTTGCTCCACTTACTCCCATAGGATTCCAGTTACAGTCTCTCTCTTATGTGGATTACCAAGAACCAAACTTCAGTGGATAGCTCACTGGAGTTGGGATTTCCTGCTTTTGTTTCATAACATATGGCTGTGTGCCATACAGCTTCTCATCATGTCAGGCAAAGGCTGTATTGCTAAGCCCTTGTCCATCACCTGACCCACTGGGTGCCTGTCACACAACCAGCC
>JANHGB010013145.1:0-10760 GCA_026283785.1 Coracopsis vasa
CCGGCCGCGGCCGCAGGCGGACGGCGGACACACCACCTCCTACAGGTAAGCGGGGCCCGCTCCCCGCCCCGAACCAGGGATGCTCCTCCGCAGCGCAGAGAAGGGGGGCTGTGAGCACGGGAACGGGGGAGGACAGGGACTGCCGCCTCAGCCTGTGCCAAAGCCGCGTTTGCTTTCGGAGGTGCGGTCCCGCAAAGCGTCGCTTGTTCCCCGGGTGCCTTTGCAGCAGAGGTGGCTCGGCTGGGCTGCCCTGCGCTCCCTTCCCCCCTGCCGCGGATAAGGAGGAGAAGCCGGGTAGGATCCATGTTGCCATCCCCAGCCAGCAGCCCTGCATCTAACCGCTACTGGGAGACACGGGGCTGGCTGGAGCTGCACAGGACACGGCTGCACTCAACAGTCGCACCCCCCGAATCTGCCAGGGCTATCATCATCTTCCCTATAGACCTCCTGTAACGCCACATTCAAGGCAAGCCAAATGACTGCCTCAAAGAATAGTCAGATGCAGACACCAGGGATATATCCCCCCAGACATACCATCTAATGGGTGATGGGAGAAACCATCACAAACCACCTTTCCAAAAAAACTGTAAAATTATTACGTGACTGTTGTTATCAATGCCTTCCTTTCCCAGTGATCAGGACAACCGATTACAAATGCTTATTTTCTGGAACAAGTAGTCAGGTGGGATGCACATAAATCCAACCCTTGTTCTCACTGACATCCACCATGGGAGGAGGGGGGATTTCAGCCCCTACAAGGCTGCTGTTGAATATGGTACCAGTTTCACATTGTTACCACACACCTCCTCAGAATGATATTTGCCAGGCTTTAATATACCTATGAGGTACACCGAGAGCAACTATTTTTACTCCAGTAGAATCCCAAGCATTTAGACATTTGTTATCTATTATGCACCTAGGAGACACTTCTCTTTGTAAGTGCAATTCATTGCGTTATTTATCAGAGCACTTTTAAGACAAATGCACTGGGGCCCTTAGATTACAGGCCAGCAGAGGAAAGTGCATTGCTTATCCCACTCCTCCTCACACAGACAGCTGCCCTGGTACTAGCGCAGTTGCCATATGGATTCTGGAAGGATAACTGCAGTGCTTGAATTTATGCACTGTTCTATCCTTTTCTGCTTCTCACGGGACAGTCACAGGGTGATGATTGGTTTTGATGAAAAGCACTTTCAAATTTCAAAGCAGCATAAGAATTACTTTAGAGAAACCTCCCTAGAACAAGACCAGCAAGGGGCATCTTTCAGAAACACAGCCATCTCCACACTGTTGTTGAAGCCTCCTCTGGTTCTCCAGCCTGACCCCAAAGGAAGGGTGCATTAGCCTACATTAGAACTTTCCTACAGCCATTCTAACGCTCAAAGAGTCACTTCTCACACCTTTCTTCCGTCTGACTTGTCTGCTATAACACAGGGCTCTCACCTACTTTCATGGAGGAGCAAGAAGTTTACACATCACACAACAAAGTACTGGCTGGGGCGACGCACTAACATGCAAATCAAACCAAACTTTACAACATGCAATACTTCAAGGTAGCTTCAGGAGGAGCAGGGCAGGGTAAGGATGGAGGCAAGAGGCTGAGTAAAGTTCTCACATAAAACCTTTAAGCTGTTTGGAGGCTATGCAGTACAATTAATACAGGTAGGAATACACACGTCAAATCACTTTTATCTTATTCCAGTAATTCCCACAGTTTCTTTGCATGATCACTCAGTACAACATTGCAAATATAAGAAATCCCCAGACCACTGAGCATACAGGAGTCACAACAAGCAGCAGGAAAAAAGCCCACAATAGTTTCACAACCTGCAAAAGCCTATTTTGATTTAGATTTGTTGCCTTTGTCTGCAAGCTGAGCACTTAACCACATTTCCACTAATGGCACTATACTTCAGTTCCCTTTTCCTCTTACCTTAGTATTTCCAAAGGTAGCATTGCACTCCACAGACATTAATCTTCCCTCAAGGGTTGTTGTTCTCTGGCTTCCTCTCTGGCAAAGACCTGTGGACTAAGCTGTCCCTTGGTAACCACACACAATTCCACTATCCTCTAGTAGCAGGGATCTGCTCCACCTCTTCCTGTAGGCTGCATCCACCCAGAGGCAAGGAGGCAGCTGGGGAAGGAGAAAACACAGGTGACCTTCGGGAGAAGCAGAACAGAGGGGTTCTGTTATGGGCGGCAGCTGGAGCGTGCTGGGCTCTGAGCAGAACACTGGTGAACCATGTAATGCCTTTAAAGTGTGCCCTGAGGAAGCAAAGATGTTCTTCATTTTGAAAGACAAATTCTGTATAAATGGTGGAAGAACTGCTTAGCTGCCTGACCTCCAAACTATTGTCGCATGTCCCCAGATCTATGGGGCAGCTCCTGCTTCCAGTCCCTACATTTGGGCTGGAGTTCTGCAGGGTCTGAATGAAGTCAAACCCCAACTGGGGTACAGGGGGGGAGCTCAGGCACACAGGCTGAGGCAGATCGATATAAGCACTTGAAAGGCTAGAATGGGATGTGCTCCAACTGTGAAAAGACCCTGGGGACTGCAGAGAGTTGAGGTGGATTATTCCTTATGGATGCTGGAGGAGGTGGAAGGAAGTGCTGAGCACCCACTGCTGCACCTTCCCAAAGGTTCGTCCTTTGGGGTCATGGAAGTGCCTTCTCTCTTTCAGCAGGAAGTTGCAGGTGTTGTGTACTTCTGGGCTTTGCACACAATTAGTGATAGCATTAGGTCTTGACTGCATTTAGCAGACATGTTGGAAACAGATGAGTGCTTTACTTAGCTCCCTTCTGCAGTGGATGTGAGAAGCCAGTGCTTTTGGCAGGTATTTCCAGCTGGCTCTGTTCTCTGGATAGCATCATCTCACCTTGCTAGAAGGCAATGTGGATCCAGGCACAACCTCTCTGCCAGGGCTGGTATTGCTCAGAAGAGAATCCTGTGCAAGGCTCAGCTGTACTTTAAGTCACTTCAGACTTCAATTTGCCCTTCAGTAACATGCCAGCTTTAGGAAAGCACTTCAGATGTGCTTTCGTATCTACACAGAACTGCAAGCAACTGTTTTGCCTCTTCTTTCCCCACCCATCACCTTTACTTGTATTAGCACTTGGGGAATGGGGGAATGGCTACTTCTGTACACATGCACAGCTCCAGCCCCAAGCAGAGCTTCATCTCTGCAACTGGTGTTTCCACACCGTAGGTGTTTTGAGCAGGAGTGAGAGTCATAGCACCCGACTTGTTTGCAGGTGGGAGGCACAGCTGTAAAGCAGACCAGACTTGAGATCAGCAGGGTTTCCTGCGCACCCAGGGGGTGCAGTTTTGTTCTGATGAAAAGAAAAAGTTTGAAAAGCTGAGGTCATTACAGAGAGGTAGCATTGATGATGATTTTGGGAATAGCAGGGTGAAAGATCCCTCAGCAAACTGAATTTCCACCTTCTTGTGTGAGTATTCAGCATGTGATATCCATTGCACTTGTGCCCATGAAGCAGACATAGAATCATAGAACAATTAGGGTTGGAAAGGACCTTAAGATCATCTAGTTCCAATCCCCCTGCCGTGGGCAGGGACACCTCCCACTAAACCATGTCACCCGAGGCTCTGTCCAACCTGGCCTCGAACACCATCAGGGACGGAGCATCCTCCACACCAAGGCTGATATCACAGAATGGAGGGGAAGATACTTTTCCCATAACTATGGATGCAATCACAGAACATGTTACCTGGCTGTCCATACTATCCACCCCACATCAGACAGTGTACAGAAAGGCAACATGAACTGTGGTGACTGCTTCATGTTGAAAAGCACCTTATTTCAGCTGTGCAGAAGAAAACAGAGAAAATACCTGCACTTGTGTTCAGCAACGTGTGGGATCATTGCACACACCTGAGCTGGCAGGGCTAACAGTACTGTGTATGAGGAGCTCCATCCTTGATCCAGCAAGATATTTAAATGCATGCTTATCCTTAATAATAGGAGTAAAGCTTTTATAATCAAGGCTTACAGTTATCTTTACATTCTGAAGTATCTTGCTCATTGAAGAAATTAATACCGAAGCCCCTGATTTTTATACTATTTAAGAAGTAAGCTTGCTTGGTGCAGGCATTGAGATGGATCCAGAGGGACCCACTGTGCACTCCATAGCCTGGCTGGGGGAAGGGAGAGCTTGAAGGGGGACAGAGCCATGGGAGGAGAGAGGGAGAGGGGTGGAAATAGTGGCTCAAGAGAGGATGTCTGATATGCAAAGTACGCTGCAGAAATGAAATGGGAAAGATTCAAAGCTGCTGCATAAAGGTTGGAAGAATTTCTTCCGCTCAAAGTACACCCAAACTTATGTTAGAGAAAAAGGGGAAAGAATGGGAAGTGGGCTAACGACAAAAGACAAGCTCCTAAGACCTGCCCACAACCCCTCATTCACAAAGCTGCCTGTCCTATTACACCACTGTAAGTACTCCTTCCTCAGGGAGGAGAGCAAGACCCTAAAACTCACCCTAAGACAACATTTTGAGGCTTACAGATTTTTCCTGGCCTTTCAGTCCAGTCTTCTGCTGTTGTTTCCTTCCTGTGAGTTATGAGCTGCATTACCTTGCTGCTGGCAAGAGCTGAGACAAGAAGCAGACAAGTGTCTTCTGCTTTCCTCCTCTCTAATTCCCGTGTGCTAGTCTCTCTGCCCTTACAGGTTTTTTCCTTCCATCAGCTTTTCCTTTCCCCTATTTCTGTCCTTGTGCTGTGCTCTTTGGCCAGACAGGAGAATGGGCACAACTTGGCTCTTGCATCCAAGACCTGGAAGGGGCTCCAGCACGTGTCAGATCTATCTCAGAGGAAAAGCAGTTCAACAGGTCCATTATCCAGGAGGGCTCATGCCAGAGGAGATCAGTCATCTCTGTTTTGCCCAGCCCTTCCCTGCAGCTCAGAGTCCTGGATTCACCCAGGGAAAATGGTGACTGCAAGAAAGAAATGCTGCTGTTGTGGGTCCGAGTCATGGCTGTATCTGCCCTCACACTTCTGTTTCTATGGGTGAAGGCAGAACCTTTCCTCTGTTGTTTGTAGGTGCCTTGAAAATAGTCTTGGCTATCCTGGCTGAGAGGGGAACGGTTTGACTTCCAGCCAAAATGAGGGTCCTGTGATCCAAAAGGGCTGTGTTTGGGGTCCTGCCAAATCAGCAAATGATCTGTACAAAGCAGCCAGACAGAGCTGGCTGCAGAGACAGGCAGCACAGTCATTCATGGAAAGCTGGGTACGCACTCCATTGCAGCGTAATGCAGCAGGGAGACCAGCCAGCACAAGGATGAATGGTTAAGAATCAATGGCACCAGCATCCTTGAGGCTATCTGGCTTTATGTGGAGCAGCAGGTTCCAGTTCCTGGAAACTGCTGGGATATAATTGATGGCTTTGTACCATTTTGCTGGTATTTTGCCCAGTATCTGTGTGTCCTACCTCTGGCTGCACAGCAGTGCAAAGCTCAGTTTGTAACTCTGCATTCACATGTGGCTGGGATTCCCTGCTGAAAGGTTGCCTTCTTGGGGCACTGCTTGGCCAAAATTGCCTTTCTGCAAAGGTGCTTCCTTATCCTCAGGTGCTAAAGCAGCAGGAACCTCATCACCAGCACCCCGAGAGCTGCACAGGCTGAACAGCAAGATGCAGAGAAGGCAGGAGGTGGTGGCTCAGAACAGCAAAAGCAAACCACTCAGAGACAAGATTTGCAGTACACATAGACAGGCCTGACAGGGGCCTGGGTTTGCTTTCTGACAGCAGGAAGCTCTTCCAAAGAGCAATATTTGTTACTAACTGAGTGAATATAAGAACTCACTTCCACCTTCACTCAAGCTGACAAACTGCTGTCAGACCCAGCTGCAGGCTCCTGCCCATTTCCTTGTGCCTGTACACGAACTCATCCATCCTGATAGGAGCCAGTGCCAGCAGCTTACTCAGTGAAGAAACAGTTACTTAACTGTTTGGAATTAATTTTGGTAGCATTCTGGTTTCTCATTGGCTTAAATACAGCCCAGAGTTGTACCCTGTGCCTAGAAATCAACCAAGAAAATGGGCAGCACTTTAAGGCTGAATCTATGTTTAGAAATCAAGCATAAACCAGGCAGTAGGTATTTTGGTAATATACTAAAAGGATTCATAGAATCATAGAACTGATTCATAGAATCATAGATTGAGACCAGGCTACACATTCTCAAGTGATACTCCAAACCTAAACACTTTAAATAAGATTTTAGAAAGAGGAACTTGCAGCTACTAGCAAAATAGTAAATAGCATGCTTGGAAAAGTCATAATCATAGTATTATAGAATGGTTTGGGTTAGAAGGCACCATAAAGCTCATCTAGTTCCAACCCGCTGCCACAGGCAGGGACACCTTCCACTAGAGAAGGCTGCTCCAACCTAGCCTTGAACACCACCAGAGATGGGACAGCCACAGCTATATATAAGGTTTCCCTGGCGTCCTCTGTTCTCCAGGCTGAACAACATGAAAATCAGAAAGGCTATGATCAAAGCTAAGCTCGGCACATTAAAACACTGCCTATTTCCCTAGCCTGGACATGGCTCAGGACTCAGTCTTACCCCTTGATCCTGTGTATAAGCAGCTAGTAAAGGCTAGTAGCCTTTGCAGCTACTCTGAGCAGACATACCTTGTGAATATGTTGTGGTTTATTGTTTCTTCTGTCTTAATCTCATTTCAGGCAAGAGTATCGCCCATGGACTGGAGCAAAACCATCCAAGCCTATAAAGACAAAGCAAGGCTTCATTATCCCAGAAGACCACTTTGTTAAAGAGACAAGCTACAAGGCAGACTTTAAGGTAATTGACGTTTGTTAAAATCCCACAGTTGGTATGAGTAAAGCCCAAAGTGCACATTAGGAACTCCTCATTTTTTACCAGTGTGGTGCATGTAGAATAAACCCATGCCCTCATTGACCACTCTTTCGTCACAGCCCCTTAGGTAATGTGGCCATCCTTTCCTTCGGATTTTCCTGTGAGTTTCTACAACTCTCTATATACCAGCTTATTTTCTTGGTGAAATACATCTAAGCACTACTAAAAATCCTACAAGAAAATGTCTCTTTGTACTCAACATTTTATTTGGCAGTGCTCCCCAAACTCCCCATCCCCATGAAGGAGGAAAATGTGCCCCAGCAAGGCTCTGGTTTAGCTGCTTATTGCAGCAGACCACCAAAGAGAATGGCACTTCACAACCAACCCTAAAAGCCATTCACTGGCAACACTGAGAGACTGGGAAAGCAGAAAGAGGCTGGGGCTGAATTCCCTGGCCACAGTGTGCCATGGTGTTAGAGGTAATAGCAGCTGCTCCAGGGCCACATGTAAGAAAGTAAATCTTAGCCTTGGAAAAGAGGAGGAGGAAGTGTTTAATCAGCAGACAGTCAAGTGTCCCCTCCACAGAGGATTGCTGGCACACTGCTGTGACATGGCACACAAGGGCACAGGATGGGTAAGCTCCACTAAAAGTGGGACAGTAACCTCAGGCAAAACAGAATCTGCAAACCTCACCAAAACTACTTCCTTTCTCTGAATAGTCTGGGCTGATTACTGAGGTGCAGCAAGGAGAACAGAGGTTATTTAACCCTTAACCCCTGCATTTTGATCCTGAAAGGGCAAAATACAGTGTCTTCCTATTTGGCAGATAGGATACAAAGGAGCGGAGTCTGGATGAACCCCTCAGAGTCACTATCCCAGTTCTCAAGGAAGGGAAATCCCAGACACTAACATATGCCACTGAGGACACTGCACTCCGGACTGTCCAGAGGTCCCATCTCCTGGAGCCTCAGGGCACCACCACAGCCTCTCCTGCAGACAGTATGGGAAAGGTGTAGTGTGGAATAAAGACAGTGCCAAGGAGCCACCAGTTCAAAGAGAAGTTGGACTCTCCCTGGTTTACCCTTGGCCATGTAGACTTTCTCTCTTGCCTGAAGCCTGTGGTTTTGTTCCCATGGGGGAATCAGGGTTATGTTGTGCCCCGACTGCCTGCTTTGCTACTGAGCTGTGCGCAGGCTGTTTGCGACACTCCTCTTGTTCCTTAGTGTGTCAGATGCATCCCCAGAGGAATGGAAAAATCAGAACAATGAAACAACCACCAGATCAATAGCTTTCCCTGTACTCTCTTTGCCTGTGGTCTTGCTCTGTTTTCTCTGCTCAGATAGTGCCATCAGAACACTCAGCACCCAGCAAAGCTTTCCATCCTTTCATGTTTTACAGCCAGATTCACCCAGAATCCTGGGCTGGAATCACAACTATGGCCAGTCCTGTTTCAAATCCTTTAAGCTTTAGGGAAGACAGACATCCAGGTGTCCCTCATGCCTCAGTACAACCACAACAGCCACATACATACTGCATGAAATTCTGACTCCACAGACATCAGAAAGAGCAACCTCTGTTATCTCTACCTTTCCTCCAGGCCTGAGGAGTTAACATTCTTATCAAAGCCCTTGCAGTTTCACAGCCTGGCTTGGCCAGTAACTGCTTTTTCTCCTTCAGATATTCTAGGTCTATCTTGCAGAGGCTGCCTCAAGGCCTGCCCAGCCATGGTTGTCCCCCATCAAACCACACACCTCAAGGTGCAAGGGCTGGGTTACAACAAAGCCCCACACCTTGTACACCCAAGCCAGTCCCGTTGTGTGTACAAAGGCTGCAGAAAGGCTCGGTACACTCAGCGTGTACCAAGGAAAAGCTGAGAGAGTTGGGGTTGTTCAGCCTGGAGAAGAGAAGACTCTGGGGAGACCTCATTCCAGACTTTCAGTAGTGAGAAAGGGCCTGTAAGAAAGATGGGGAGAGACTTTTTAGCAGGACGAGGGGTGATCGTTTTAAACTAAAAGAGGCTGGACGTGAGGAAGAAACGCTTTTACAATGAGGGTGGTAAAACACTGGAACAGGTTGCCCAGAGAGCTGGTGGATGCACCATCCCTGGAGACATTCAAGGCCAGGCTGGATGTGGTTCTGGGCAACCTGGTCTAGTTGAAGATGTCTCTGCTCTTTGCAGGGGGATGGAACTGGATGAGCTTCGAAGGTCCCTTCCAACCCAAACTCCTCTATGGTTCTACGATTTTATGATTGATGCCCAGACAAGAACTAGTGCTTGCATGTTACAGGGGAGAGCAGATTGTCACAACACCCCAGACCCCTCAGACTCTCTAGGGCAGTCCGGTCGCACCCTGTGTCGCACTAACGTTTCTCTCCCCCCTCACCCCACTAGATCCCAGAGGTGAAGACCAGGTTCTCCCCCAACCCTTCTGCTGTTTTCCAGGCACCGTCACGGATCCTCAACGTGTGAACCTGGACCCTTCCTCACGCCCAGGCAGCTCAGACACGGAGTTGGATGTATCTATGCAATTTTTATGAGGAGTGTTAAGATCAAAGAGCCGGTGTCACCAACAGCAGCCCCAGTGATTAATGACACGCACACAAACTTTCTGTTAACACAACAAACCGCAAAGGGCTGGGTTCAGAGCTGGCAAACCGTGCTGTGAGGAGTGACCTAGTTTTACATGGGAGCAGGTTCATTACTCTGCCAGCTGGCCTCACACTAGGAGATTGACTTCAGGCAGCAAAGGCAGCAAGTATAGCAGGCAACATCCCTGTGCTCAAATACACAGGGTGGGAGGGGAAAACAGTCACAAACCGGATGGATAACTAAAACCAAAAAGAGTTTCATTTAGCAGCATCCTCTAAGTAAACAAGTGAAAGACAGGGAGCATCTGGCTGACTTCGGAGCTTCTTGAGGGGTTTTGAAAACAGGACGTGATATGGCTGCGCCAGAAAACATAGCACCAAAAGGGCTATGTACCAAAAACAACTTCCAGGTTTGTTTCAGAAGCTGGAGGAAGCCAGCACCATTGAACTCCAAAATGCATCTGGCATATGCAGTGTCTTGGAGCTTCAAGGCTGGAAAGCTGGATGTTTCCAGGACTGGTGGGCTCACGCAGGAGCAAGAGGGGACCGAACTTCAGGAGACAGCCCTGGAGCAACGCACCAGCCTGGTTTGGAGAGGATTTACGTAGACAGAGACAGGCACCTGCCAGGCTCCAGAGGAGCTGAGATACGTATGTAATTTGTATAGCTGTCAGGGGGAGTGTAAATACTGTATATGGATTTTACCTAAAACAATTTGTGATCCTTTAATGAAAAGGACATGCTTATACTTTTAATAAATGTTAAGTCTTTGCATATGCAAGGTGGGAAATATTGCCTTGAAATTCCTAAATTATTGCCTGTGTATTGGTAATGCTAATGCTAGGAACAACCAGAAGCGAATGTTACTTAGAAACTCTTCTTAACATAGAATGTCAGACATCCTTGATTTTGAAGACAGGCCATTTTAAGTGTCATTGTTCTAAAGCTGATTTTTTTTTAAACTGGTCTGCATTTAACTTTTGCTGAGGTCCATGTGTTTTAAGAAACCATTTTTTAGCCTTTGATCATCAGACTGTAGTGGGTTTAGTTTCTGTCTCAATGTCTTATGCAACAGGAATAGGCTACTGCACATTTCATGGTTTTCCTAATTTATTTTGGGGGAAAAAAATTCAAAAACTTATAGTTCATCTATATATATAGTTTGCATCACACAAATGTGTTGACTAGAATCAAAGGAAACTATCCTCAGACTTGAACAGTGATCAGATATTCATTCATCTGTAATGAATATTAATGAAATCATCATTATAGAATCACAGAATGGTTTGGGTTGGAAGGGACCTTAAAGCTCATCCAGTTCCTACCCCCTGCCATGGGCAG
>JANHGB010013146.1:0-29386 GCA_026283785.1 Coracopsis vasa
GGCGCAGTACATGAGGGGTGCTGCTCCCGTGGCCGTCATCCGGCTCCGCAACCCGCCCGTCAACGCGCTGAGGTAACGCCGGGCGCTCGCCATTTCCTGCGGCGGCCGCTCCCGCCCGGCCCCGCCGCTCCTCGGCTGGTCAGGGAACATGGGTATGGAGCGGCCGCAGGCTTGGTCCTGTGGCTGGCCCTCCCGTTATGAGCGGGGTGGGGGGTTCTCTGACTGACTTCATCTTGTGCTAACGGCCCGCTTCTCCTTACCGGTGTGAGGCCCCTCCTGGCCGCAGGGCAAGCACCCCTGAAAGCCTCTGCCGAGGGGCTTCAAACACCACTCGGGTACCTGCTTCAGAGAGAGCTTAGCTCTCCCGTGGCAAAACCATGGTGAACTTTTCCGTGACTTCTGCTCTTTGTTATAATTTCTAGTGGGTTTCGGTTGGTTTTTTTTCAAGGAGGGTGTCAGGCTCACCAGTCTGTACTTTCTGTCATCTTCCCTGGAAGCTGTTCAAAAGCTCAGTGTATTTCTCGTCTTTAAGCATCAAGATGATGTTTCCAGCAAAAAATCGCACTCAGCAGTGTTAGCAGTTCAGCTGCTTCACCCTGACATTCCTTCAGAGCTGGTAGGTGAAAACCAGCCTTTCCTCACCCGTTTGCTACTGTTGTCGCCTGCCCCACATGCTCCATGTACCTGCTTGGCAAGTCCCTGCGCTACCCAAGTGAGCACAAAGGTTAGGACAAAGGACTTTGTAGGTAGCAGACGTGGTTCAGCAAGAGGAGCTGGCACCAGGATTAAACCATGGTTAAAGGCTATCAGAAGCAAAGGCAGCTCATTTGCCTTTAAAAAATTATTAAGGAATTGACCTCTAAATACTGATCTTGGTCAAGAAAGGCCTCAAGCGATTTCAAACATGAGTCAGTGATAAGACAGACACCAATCTGTAGGAGCCTCTGAAATTGTAGTTTTTCATGTGTTGAAAAGAG
This sequence comes from Coracopsis vasa, assembly GCA_026283785.1. NCBI lineage: Eukaryota > Metazoa > Chordata > Aves > Psittaciformes > Psittacidae > Coracopsis > Coracopsis vasa. The sequence goes on from JANHGB010013146.1 coordinate 978, forward strand.
CAAACATGATTTTTTTTGCTTTACATAGCTTCTTGTAACGTGCATTTTACTTCCTTTAGTTCTGAGTATCACATAGATCCTTTTTAAGCAGCTGTAGTCAAAGAGCTGTTCTGCAACAGTGACCATAGTGTCTATTCAATGTATATTCACAAGCCAAAAAAAAAATCCACTGCACTTATGCTCGATTTGTAAGCAGAAAGTTGTTAAAGAGAAGCCAAAATAGACAACAGCATGAACAGGACATGCAGCTTTCTCTTCTGTAGCAAGCTACATTGCTCTGCTGTAACTGGCAATGCTTACCCTCTTGTTGCAACACATTTACAAGGGAAATAAGGTCATTTTTCACGTGCTGAGATAATTATGATGAGAAAACAAACTTGGAGTGACTTGATGAGATTGGCTGAACTGAATCCCAGAACTGCAGGGTGCAAGAAATCCCTTGGACCTCCTGTGCCAAAGACCAGCCTAAGAAAACTTCCAGGCTGTGCCCACAATAAACTTTCCATCCTTACCAGGAAAAACTGAAATGCAGAGATAAAGAATAATAGAACAACTTAGGTTGGAAAAAACCTTTAAGATCATCAAGTCCAACTGTTAGCAGTAACATATACATGCTTAAGGAACCTCAACTCTGCCTCTTTTGAGAAATCCTGGAGAGGACACAAAAGTTGCCTTTGCCTTCAAACAGCAACTGCATGCAGCTGCACAACAGCCTCTTCAGGACAGACCCTTGCCTCTCCTACCCGTTACTCTTCACCTCTCAGTGCCCTCACAGCAGAGTCCAGTTCTGACAAACCGAGGGTAACAGATGCTGTGGTCCTGGTCATGTCCCCCAACCCTAGGAAAGAGAAGGAAGAGCCTGGCAGACTTCAGATTCATTAAAAAGGCAGTTTCCATTGAGTGCTGTATTTTCAATCCCCCCCAAACATATCGTGATGCCCACACTTTTATCTGCTGACAGTCCCACAGCACGAAGGCGCCAGAGAGACCCAAGTACTTGGGTACTTGGGAACCAAGTAGGCTCATTCCCTTGTGATGAGCTCCATAGCACCAAAGCACAACCTGAGATAGGACTGCTGTGCCATGCCTCACAGCTTCTGCTCTGCTAGCATTGGTGCTCTTGGGGCTGGCAGCGAGCAAATGTGGCTGAACACCGACAGGTTGGTTTAGGTTGGTTTTCAGCCAGTCTCTCAGCATCAGCTCTTTGTGCAATTGCACAAGGAGCATGGCTGGCACGAGGGACTGAGTAAGAGTACATGGGGAAGGATGGGAACCTGCACAGCATGTATTTAAAACAGGTAAGCTGCTGTGAAACTATAACATGATACACACCTGTGATCTTTGATCATGTTAGGGTAATACCTGTTTTAGAAGGGATCAATAATTATCTCATACTGACCATCGGGTAGTTTTTAGCCGAGATCTGGGTATAGCTAGGAAAGGTAGAGCACTCTGATCCTTGTGTGTTCCTCCTGCTGCTGCATACTTTATGTACTGGAGCGTAGGGGAGCAGGTTTGTGATTGCTGTTGGAAATGTCTGACTAGGTAGGTGATAGGCGGCAGTGAAAGCTACAGACAGGAGCCATGTCCTGCAATCCTGAAAATTTGATTTCACAGCAGGCACAGATGCTTTCTAAAAGGCTGGTGAGTTTTTGCTGCTGTACTCAAGCCTTACCTGTCTCTCCCCATTCTTTGCGGTGCTGTTTTTCCAGCTCCTAGGCCATCACACTGGCCATTAGCACTTTACATCCACCGATGGGTAGGAATTAGCTTTCTCCTGTCTGACACCATCCACTGCTGTGCAAATACCTCCAGGGCATACGTTCCTAAGGAACATATGCTGACTTTTGAATCTACAGTAAATTTGGCTCCCAGACTGACTCCCCTCCAAGCTAATCTTTCTCTCCACCAGCAGAGGTGGCATGTGCCAAATTGCATTTGTTTGGAGGGGGGTTTTTTTGACTAGTTCAGAGAAGTTTAGTATCCAGAGATCTGCATTTATGAGAACATGGCATAGAGAGGAGAGATTTAGATACGCAAAGAACTGGGAAGTTTTGGGGAACAGACATGCAAGACTTATAGGAGAAAGGACCAGCCACACCTTATTAGCAGAGGCAGGCTGCTGCACTGAAAATGAAGGAGAATGTGGAAGAAGATTTCAATACTTGAGCTGACAAGTGTAGGAAAGCTCCAGGTGTGAAAAGACAGGACATGGGATAGGGAGTGTATGTGTGAGATTATATAAAGTATAACAGTGTAATAGTCATGACTGGAAAAGGCTTTCCCTGACTGCCAGGATTGTCCTTCTGACCCCAGATCAGCATAATGGTCAGAACACGTAAAGGAGATAAGAGAAGCTGCAACTTCAGGTAGGTTGCAGTGATGTGTGATAATGTGTGTTGGACTGGATCAGCATCTCATCAGGATGAGATGCAGAGAGAAAATTCTAGGATGTAGTACATGTCTGCTTCCTAGAAACCATTCTAAAACCCCACAGAAATGATGCCATTCTGAGTTTGGCCTTAATTTACGTGCATGACTCCATTCAAGCTGTGTTAGCTGCCGTGTGACAGCAACTACTACACAGCTGGATCTGACACTGAGGGAAGAGAGAGCAGACCAGGTAAATCCAGCACAGGAATACACAATTTTAAGAAGAGAATTATGTGAATACCCAGCAGTTAGTTTCAACAGAAACACTGCAAGAAGCTGTCCAACAGACAAGAAGCCTGCAGCAAGGGTGGATTGATGTTTGGGTTTGGATTTTGGGGAGTGTGTTAAAGTTTATTAGAAGTCCAGGCAAACTGTTCAGCCAGTGAGTGATCCAGTAAAAGCCCTGCATGGCTTGATGAGAAAGCTGAGACAAATAAGGAAGATGTTTGATTTTTTTTTTAAGAAGTGGAAAGCTTACTCAAATGAGAACAAGAAAGCCCGTAAAACTTGACAGGAGAGATGCAAACTGGAAAATAATACTAGAAAAATATGAAAACTGCATCAAAACATGCTAAAAAACAGTAGCAGAAATTCTTCAAATAAAAAAATATAACCCAGGACAAGCTTACAGGATGCTGAGCTCAAAACTGGCAATTACAGTGCAGAGAAGGGAGCCTTATCTTTGATAGTTCCATGATCAGCTCAGTGTGCTGGGGTAGCCTGAAAAGCCCACAGAATATTGGCTACCATTGGAAACAAAGCAGAGGACAACCCTTTTCTGAAATATAAACCATCTTGTTATGTGTAGTTATGGATTTTGCACTTGCAGATGGATATAGGGACAATCCAAAAAGGGACAACCAAGGGATGGTGCACTGCATGAAGAGAGTGGACTGAAAAAGCTGAGAGTCATCAGTTTGGAGAGGAAAAGGCTGTGGGAGAATAAGGTCAAGGTTTACAAAATCATGAAGAAAGTAAATAAATTAAAGGCAACCAAATCCTGCAGCAGTTGTACTAGGGGACTAGGGGCATTTGATTAAACTAGTAGGAGATTGTTTTAAAACAGATAATACGGAGCTTGCTGCCACAGCAGCCTTTGGAGGCAGATGGATCAGCAGAATCAGAAAGGGATTAGGCAAATTCACGGACAGCAGGTGTATAAGGGATGCTGAAGAGAACGTGCATAGGCATACATAGCAACATTCCCAATGCAGTGATTGTGGATTTTGGGGGAAGTGCAAGAGGAAAGAACCACACCTGCATGTTTTCCATAAACAGCATTTTCTACTGTTGGATTCGTCTCACTTCTTTAAAGGTGACTAAGTACATTTTTGGAATTCCTTTAAAATTACTCTTTTTTTTTAATGAAAGTAATTCATTTCAAACATCCACAAGTCCTATCTAAAATCTGAAATTACTCAGGTAAATAATAAAGCCCTGTTACAAATTTTGCACATCATCCCTGCAATGAGTTTTATGCAAAATAAAAGCATGGTGTGGTCACCTACAAGAGTATTTTCTTACCCTGGTGTGCAGATGTTCTTTAACAGGACCTGAGGTGTGTTTCTGATAACTAACACCGAATCATCTTGGCAGAATCACTTTTCTTGCAGCCAGAATGGTATACATGGGGGAGCTGACTACATAGCATGGGATTAAGCATTGCTTGAAATGCATGGAATGAATTTTAGCATTGTTACTGTCAAATGCAAGACACTGTCGCAGTAATGAAATACTTATGCAGATTATGGTGACTTTGTTTCTTAATATTCTAGCTGTTTGAAATTGTGATACTCCTGAGTATTTTTATAGTTTTACTGTCATACATTTTACTATGATGCTTTCCTCAAAAATTGTATCTTTTAATACCAGTTACATGTGAGTTACAAAGCAATGCAGCCTGTGTGTTGGACTGTAGCGCACACAGAGGCATTACTGCTCCATCTTCGGAGAACAAGAAACTGCAAAAAATCTGATGTGTCTTCCTGTTTTGTCCCACAAAAAATTCTCATTGGGGAAAAGTTGTATGGAAGGCAAAGAAATATTTCTGCAAGTACAGTCTCAAGTTATTCTCTAGCAAAAATACTTTTGTTGCATTAATACAGGCCACATAGGTATTGAACTGTTATTTTGTGGCAGCATTGATGACTAATTTCTCTCCTGGTAGGAGTGTGTTGTTTAAGTGCTAAGGGCTTGTAACTAATTTTCTACATAAAATCCTGAACCTTTCCTTTTAATGCAGACTAACCTTTGCATCCACTGATCATGTGCCTGCAAAAGACACAAATGCTTTGATTGCTTCCTGGCTGTTCCTGACAGAATTATGCCATTTTTCTACATAATATTTTCAAATCAGTAATTTAATTTGTTTGGAATCCTGGTACAGATTTTTTCCTCCCTCTTTGCACCATGTTTTGTAAAGTGTGATGACATTTCATAATGGTTTTCCCTTTAAGCTTCCAGCCTCTAGGTGAATTTGGTATTTCTGGGGCCTGTCTCTCCACTGGTGCAAAAATAGACCTGTAAGAGCAGCAAGCACTGGGTGCAGCCTGTGGGTCCTCTTCAAATATCAGCAGCCACTGCACTTGATATTCCAAAGGGAGATAAAATCCAAAATTTTAATATGCATTTTTTTCTCCCACAGAATATGAAACCATTTATTAGAATTTGAAAGGCTTTCATATTCTGTTACACAGAACTACATGCACTGGAAGGACCTTTACCAAATCACCTAACAGTTTTTCTTTGTCATGGCCAAATTATTCTCATTTTAAGTTTCAGCTTTCAGAACTGTTACTAATGTCAGACTTCAGAGTTGTCTTTGATGTCTGGATGAAGCAGTTGATACATAACCAGTAACAACACTTCGCTCGATCTCTAGCTGTCAGGTCTCAGGGCTCCCACTGATCCTTCTGTGTAGCATGGCCTTAACCAAACAGCAGCTGATGCTGGACACCTCCCTGCAGCCAACAGCCCTGATTAATAGACTTCGCTAACAGCTTCTGTTCATTTTTGATCTTGAAGGAGGAATATGCAGATGTTGTCTGGCAGGATCTGACACAGCTGGCTTACAGGAAATTTCTCAGGCTCCCTAGATTTTCCTTTTCATTCTGTGAATTTCCACTTAAATGCTGTGAGCTTTTGCACACACGTATGTGCAAATATGTGATCACCCACCCTGGACACACCTAGAAGCATTACACTTAAGTGCAGTGATTCTTTTTTATCTCCTTCATGACAAGCTTCCTTTTTAGATTAAATGCCTTCAGACGTATTAAAATCATGCACAAACTAAGTATGTGTCAGGCCTTCCTATCAGTTCATTTTTTTTTAACACTCCTCCTTCCACTGGGCATCAACAAAACTCTGTTCCCTTTGCATCAGCTACCAAGCTTACATGTGAAGCTGTGCTTATGGTTTGCAGAAGATGCAGGAACAGAAGCTGTATTTATGAAGGACTGACAAGCATCAGTGATATTCCACAGCCTCCAACTGCTTGTGGCTTGGATTTTCTGAATCAGATCTACGTATGTAGTATTTATACACATGTGCACACAGAAGTCTCACAAACTATATATACACTTACATACTTACAAGTGTGTGTTTATGATATACACACAATTTGCATTAATATTTCTACTAATAAAGTGTTAGGTCTTAATGCTTCTATTTTTACCTACCATCTTCTTTATTGTCACTGTCTTCTAAACCAGGCTATACTCTCCATGTCCATCCATCCCACACACGTACATATAAATTAGTTTCTAAGCTTCAAAAGTGAGATGAGCATGAAGTCAGGTCAGATTTTTTGAATACGTGATCTGTAAAAATGCTATTTATACTTTTACTGTTCCATTTTGAAACTTCTTGTTAATTCTTTGCTGACCATATTCACTTCTTGTGTCTGTGGAAATATATTCAATGAGACAAAATAAGACGTTTTATGTAGTGTTTTAGGCCCAAATTCACTTTGTCAAGTTCCCCCACAACTCTAAGTCTGGACCTATAAACTGATCCACAAGGTGAAAGCATTATAATCATCAGCACAGCACCAACTCTGTGTCAGGTGTCTGAAAGATAGCTTTTTATCCCTGGAGCTTCTTTCCCTTTTTAAAAAAGTCTTAGATTGTCAGTGGTTTAGCATTAATTAATTTTAAATTATGCTAAACTGCTTTCCTGAAAAACTAAATGTTTAATTCATAAAGATACTTTCAAAATAACATTTCCCTGTGCTGCTTACTTTTGAAACAGCAATGTCATAGTCAGAAGATGACCCTCCAGGAGGTAAATGACAGGTCAGCAGTCATAAACTTGTTGGATTTTGGCACTTGGCCATAAAGTAAGTGGTGAACAAACAAAAGGATTCACACAGAGAGGCTGTGGCAGAAGGCAGGCTAGGGGAGAGACATGCTTGGGCATACAGCTCATTTTCATTGGAACAGTGTTTACAACAGACCTCTTGGAAGGGTAAGGTACTCAACTGTTACTCACTGAATCTCTAATTTCTTTCAGCTTGACAGTTCTCCAGGCATTAGAGGATGGCCTGAAGAAAGCAGATGCAGATCCTTCAGTGAAAGCTGTTATGATTTGTGGAGAAAATGGGAAATTCAGTGCAGGTAAAACATTTTCCATCAAATACAGCCTGAGAAAAAGAGGACACCCACCGTGTCTGAAGATTCTTTGCCTCATAACACTGCTGATAGAAGTCCTGATTCGGCTGGAAATGGCCACAGGACAGTGGGCTTTTTCTATTCTGCCGTGCCACAATTGACATGGGGCACATAACAAGCTGGCTCAAGGAGCTAGGGTTTCTTGAAGGTGGTCCCAAAAGGGGCTGATTCCTGTTAATCACTCTCCTGCCAACAGCCTCCTTTGCAAGGACTTGATCATCTGCGAGCAGCTATGTTTGATTACACAGAGGGACAGACTGTTCCAGTCACTGCCTTGCCCACTAATTCCTCTTAATGTCTCTATTCTAATTTAGGAGCTGACATTCAAGGATTTTCTTCTCCAAAGAGCCGTGGTACTGTCTTGGGCCCCCTTGTATCTCTCATAGAAAGGAGTGAGAAGCCTGTGGTGGCTGCCATCGAAGGCATTGCCTTGGGAGGAGGCCTGGAGATAACACTTGGCTGTCACTATCGGATTGCGCATGTGAAGGTAATGTACACTGCGAAATAGAGAGGCTGGTGAAGGCATCAGGAGCCATGTGTGCATGGCTGTGAACAGGGTGGGACAGCATACCTTTCCTGGGATCATCTGCCTGGAGAAGTAGAGCTTTATAGCTACAGGATACAAGTCTGCATGGTCAGATGTTCTTCACCTACAGCATCCCCCTTCACATGCTTTACTAAATAACTAACTTCAAGTCATTTCTAAATATAAAATTGATCTGTAACTAATACAATAAGATGACAGCATAGAAACTCCAGTAACTGAGTGTTAAGATGCCCTAGATCTCAGGAGTTATTGTCTATATTCTGATTTAGATGGCTGTATCTTACTGGCTCATGCAGTGTGACTTTCTCTTATTTCTTTTAACCCAGCCCTGTGAATTTTGCATTTCTTTCTGCTAGTGGCCTAGTTTCAATAGGTAATTGAAACAGCTAGCACACAGCATTTACAGTTTGATTCCCCCAAGCTCTGGGCCCTCAAGGAGCACTCTGACCAAAAGACAGTTTTATGAGTCTTTTGAGGAGTGAACCATTTTTAGGGGGTTTGTTTTCTTGAATCCCTTCATTCAAAATTCAGGAATGCTGAGCTACCTGTTTGCAGTGCATGGTATCCCTGTAGAGACTCTTCACTGATAGGAGCATCCCCACTCTTGCAATGTAAATCACTTTCTCCGTGACAGTGTAGGTTGCTGTAACAGCAATAAAGAGGTAGTCTTCATCACCATATATGACATCTAAGGTTGGTACCGCAAGTAGTGGTCTTAAAATGACTCCACATCTCTTAGGAGCTCAATGGGGAATATGCAAACTATTTTTTTTTAAATGAAGCAACAAAATCTAGATAGATTTTTAAGAGAAGACTTCCCCTTACTGCTGCCCCAGCTTCTCTGCATAACCCTACTAACTGTCAAGTGCACCAAGAACCATTTGAAGGAAGATTAGGGAAGGGTTCACTACCAATTTTCCTCTACTAAACTTCCAAGAATTAGAGTAGGGAGGTATAGTTAAATCAGGGTGCTCCCGAGCATTTGGTAACAAGTTGAAAGTATTAGTTTACACATGTCAATCTGGGGGATGCTGTTGGCCCCACAGCTCTCCTCCAGTGCTGCACTAGCGCACATACATCCACTGAAAATTAATGTTTTTCCTGTGTATTTGTACGCAAGTTGTTGAAATGGTCGAGTGGGCTTTTGTCTTAAATGTCTTGTGTGGCAAAAAGCAAGGATGAAGTTTCTATATAGAAGCTTTGAGGCTTTCTAAAGGAGCAATGTGTGAATCAGATTTGCTTGTCTTTCCTCTATTCTGCTCAGTTTGTAGTGATCACTCTTTCTAATCAGATTTGTTGTTGAATTTGACTTCATTGTAGGCACAGTTGGGTTTACCAGAGGTCACTCTTGGGTTACTTCCAGGTGCTGAAGGCACTCAGCGACTTCCCAGACTGATTGGGGTACCAGCTGCTCTGGATATAATCACTACAGGTAAATTACTGTGCCTCAGCCTTGCTCTGTATATAGGAATGTAGCATTGAGTCATACCACCAGCTTGGTCTAAGAAACATGAATTTCTTCTATCCATGTAGCTGCTTAGGTTGAAATTCAGCCAGCTTCCACTAATGATGGGCTAAGGGATGGATGCACATGCTTCTGAGGCATGTAGTTAGTAATGCATTTTATGTACCTGATAATAAACATGTCTAATATTTGAAGCCAGCTACACATTAATTGCCCTTCATGCCCTTCACTGTAGTCACCTTATTTCTCTTTTTAACACAGGAAGACATATACCTGCAACTGAAGCACTGAAACTGGGCTTGGTTGATGAAGTTGTGGAAGAAAACACAGTTGAGGCAGCAATTCGCTTGGCAAACAAAGTGATTGGTGAGGAAACAATTGTAGCAATGCCAAGAAATAATTGGTGATGTTTCAGAGATGGAGAGACTCAGAACAAAGCCCACCAGTTTGTTCCAATCTATGTGCTCCATTCACTGAGTTTTGGCATCCATATAAGATAGAATTAATTGCAGAATTTGTTTTCTTTTGTCTGAAGTGGAAAAATTAGATGCTGGAGAGCTGCAGGAATTCAAGTGAGGGTACAGAAAATAGATATATATCAAGTCCTCCTGCTTCTTGATTATATATCCAAACTCACATGTCCCTCTGGGTTGCTGCACTCCACTGATTTGGGGGAGTATGAGCTCTTTCCATATATAGTTTGAATCACAGCTGGTACTGCATGTATTCTGGTTACACCATCAACAATGGCTGATCAGAAATAACTTTCTCCCTCTAGTGAAGGGGCTAGCGCATCCTCAGCCCAACTTAAAGAGCCATGAATCTGGAAGGGACTCTCCCTAATGCTTAAGCTGCTATGTAAGAAAATGGCCTGTGGAGATGGGAGGGTTGTGGAGAGAGATATCCCCCTCACCCTTAGAAATTACAAAATCAAATTCACTGGAGTTGACACAAGAAGAGGAACATTCCTTGTGCAACATGAGGAGCATCTCTTTGAGAGGAAACAGGGTATTTTTCCACTACTACCCTTCCTTGTACCTTTGGAAATAGACCACTGACTTCCATCAGGATTTCATCTGGAGCTCTGCCACAATGGCATGCTTGCATGGTATTTTGGGGCTTCATTTTTAGTGCAGATTTGATGACATAAGCAGTCCTCTTTTCTCTTTCCGTATATATATTGAGACTATTTAAATATAATTCTTTATAAAGAGATGAGTGATGTGCTTCACTATGGCTTCTAGGAAGAACAAAGATACTTTGGTTCACTGATTTTCAATGAGAACTGTTTCTCCATCTGTTGGGAGAGCAGTGAAATATTGCTACTCTTCTAGGCAAATGAACCCAACAAACAGTGTTCCCTTTGATGTACCCTCTGGGCTTCTCAATGATGCCCTACATAAGATCTGTACCAGTTCTGATGGCAGCAGCAGTATATCATAAAATGAGTAATGGATACATTGCTAGAGCTGCAAACTAGCAAGAACTCTGGATTTCAACAAATGCCATGTGAAATTGGGTGAAATTTAGATATTTGTATGCTTATTTCTTCTGTGACAGACATTGTGCAGTGGTTGACAACTACAAAAGTCAACTTGACCTTAAAGGACAGCCTCAGGGTTGAATCATCACTATTCCTCAGTGTAACTTTCTTTCTGGAACTTATGCCCACTACCACTACTGGCAAATTCCTCTTCTGTAGCTTCATCTTCACTGGGAATTCTCACTACCAAGAAAAGTTCCTGAGAATCATATAAGCATTCAAGGATCCTAGCTGGATGTTCAGCAGGTGACCGGTCCCAATCTTACTCAATATTAGTGGTAAATTTTCTACCTGTTTGTTGCTGGTTTGACTTACTCTAGTTAAAATCAGTAATGTCACTTGAAAGTGTTTCACATCACACTGTATACCAGCTCCAACAGGACTTTAAAAATGCTTTCAGACTCCTTCCAAAAGCTTTACTGGAATTGGCAGTATGTGCTTTAATAGTGAAAATACTGGAAAGTCAGCTAGTCTTTACTTCTTTCCTGCCTGCAAAGTTTCTCATTAGACCTTTGCAGAAGGCCATGAAAAGTTTCAATTCACAATTTAGCCTCAGGTTACCCGATGATTTGAAAGAATGTCATAACCAGAGTCCGTATGTGCCTTTTGAGTCATTCCTAGCTTTGGCCTTTGCCTAAAGTTAATAGAATTCTGCTACCATACAAATGCAAACCAGCACTTTTCTTTCTCTACATCAAGCAGAAGAGACTACAGGCTTGCGTAGCTGGTCTGGGTTTTGTTCACATTGTGCTCTGGTTCGATTGAACATTTTTCAGATAATCTTAGTGTAACCACAGAGTTGCACAAAAAAAAAAGCCATCATAGAAGCCCACTGTCTTTGTAGGGCATGCAGCATTTTGTTTCTGAGTATCTCTTGCTTTCTTTTTTCAACATGAGGCTAACAACTGCTGGCTTGTTTCAGAGCAGTTTGGCTAAATAACTGGCTTTGTCACCAATGAAATTTCTGTTCCTGGGAAGGCTGTACTGCAAGAGAAGTCTCAAAGAGTCAAGTCAGAAATTCTTTTCTCCTAAATCTTTCTCAGCACTGGAGCTGCAGTATCTCATGGCAAGAGAGCCAGCTCAATTGACTGGCCTTACTAAAGAAAGGGTCCTTGATTATTTGTTTCATATGCAGTTGACAGAGCTACCTTTACAGTAGGTATGCTGGGAAAACATCTTCATCCTTGCATTTTTACAGGTTGTTCCTAATGAGGAACACCTTCAAAAGGAATTCGTAAACAATCCTGAATAAGAGGTTCTAGGGATACACAGAGACAAGTATGAATTCTAATTTAAATTCTTCATTGAAAAACAGTAATTATGTATTGCAGATAGGAAGCAAGTGTGTGTTCCTGGCTTTCTTCAGGCCAACTGGCCCCTTCACTTTTTCACTTCTGAAGGCATTTTTTGGAAGGAATAGACAGGAGCTAAATCCTTGGAGGCAAGAAGAATGTTCTTTCATTGAATGTGCTTGGTAATTACTGCTCTAATTCAAAGCTGCATTACAGAATTTATCCACCTGATGGCATCACTAAATTGAAGAATTGCTATAATTGCTTACGGCAGGCAGTAGCTTGCAGCTTACACTGGCCACCTCTTTCTTGCTGTAGTCTTCCTCAGCTGGAGGAGATACTGGCTGATGATCTGCCGCACAGCACCGTTCTTTGAAGCTCTCCCTTCATATATAATCATGCCTTGCTTTCTGACCACATCTGCTGATTGACCTTTATCATCTTTCTCAGAGTACAAAGGTATCAATGGCTTGCACCAAAGAGCCAAGGAAAATCAGTTCAATTTAGACTAGCTCAGGCCCCATGGGTATTAAACTGTGCATGGAAAGATAATCATCTTTCTTACTCTAAACCACCTAGGAGTAACTGTGGAAGAAGCATGTATTTCTTCTGAGCCTCATAGAGCCCAAAGGAGTAACAGACAGTGCTGTTAGGTAACTGCATGCTTTAAATGGAGCCTGATGGAGAAAGGCTTTCAGTTACCGTTGCAAGGGAACATGTATAATACAAGACATTTTAATCTCTCTCCAGGGCTCATGATTCTGGCTGCCACCTTCTTTAGCCTGAAGGTCTAGCAAAGTGCGCCTTTGACACAACCAGAGCTTGTGAAAGGTTTGACAAACTGGACTGTTCTCTGCAGGCCTGAGACCACTGTAAGCCTGAGGAGCAGAGGTCCAGTCTCAGCTTTGTTTCTCAAATTAACAAGCAGTTTACTGCACCAGGACCACCATTAGACTAACCCTGTCTTGTGCATGGGGAGTCCTAGAATATCCCAAGGGTTTACAACTCTGGGATTATGGGAGGGGGAGGGTTATTGCTTTAAATAGCACAATATTTGATACTGCATGCTTACATGTTGATTTCACTGATAGAAATGTTACAGACTTGATCTGCCCTTTGTGACACCTGGACTACAAGCCCTAGTAAAACAAAGCAGATATCTGTGCTAGTTTCTGTGCATGGATGATGCTTTTCCCTGCAGCACAGATGTCTGATACTGTTCATGTTCCTGCTGCTTTGATTTCAGCAATCAAGCTGCACATGTCCCACACTGATCTCTTCTTCCCAGGTTTGGATACAGATAATTTTTTTCCTGTTCATAAATGTCCTTGATTCTTATTAGCGTTGCAGAAGCATAGACACTGCATGGAGATGCTGCAGAAATACTTGGCAAAACCTTATTTGGCTTGCAGCTAATAAGGGTTTTATTATAGGACCCTGAGGAGTGTTACTTTTCTTTTTTACTCTGAGGAATTGTCTCATGTCCCCCATCACCATTTGTGCTTACAAGTACTATTTACTATCTGAGGACAAAGCTTAAAGGCTCCCAGTAGTATTCTTCTTTTACTGGTCCTTTCCACATCAGAGATGTCCTATGAAGACCCTTGATCTGTCCTGTCTTAAGTGACCTTCCAGCCGTGAGATCTGCTTTCTGGGACAAACTCAAGGTTTCCTTGTGATGAAATGAAACCCACTATTTATGTCCTAAATAAAGAACTGTGGATAAAGAGCATTTCTGGGTTAAAAACACAGATTCACGGGAGAAACAAAGAATTCCAAAATGAAGGAACATTATCCTGACTAAATCCTGCAACACTGGCAGATACAAATTATATTCACTGCCAATGTGAAAGCATTTTTATGAACTCTGATTAAAAGGGAAGCTACTTACACAGTGAGTGTTCATATTCATGTTCTCTAAAAGGCATAATTAAAAGCCTGAGCTCTGAAGACCATTATTTCAGGAAATCAGTGTCTCAGCTCATTCAGGAAACTCATATTTCTGTTTGTCTCAAACATAACTCAGTTTTAGAGGAAGACCTAGGGTCAGGACATGTTCTTTGAGTAACTATGATTGCAGTGCTGCCATTATTCCAGTTCTTCAGCATCCTCTGTATGATTTCCTGCTCCCAAATCTTTTGCTGATATACTGGAACTCTGGAACTTTCCTAATTCAGACAATAGGAGGAAAAAGGAGCTGGATGCAATATGCCACCTTCGAAGGAAGTGTGCTCCTGTTGCAGAGCTCCTCTATGAAGCTAGGGCAATGAGACTGTATAGCAGAGAGCTTGTCGGCGTAAGGTTCTCACTGAGGCGGCCCATCCACCACCCTGGTTTGACAGCAGCCCTGGGTGCTTCTGGGAACAGCACTACAGCAGTCAGTGCAGTAACATTGCTACACAGTTCACAGTTTAGATGTGGCTGTGATGACAAAATTGTCTCTATGAAAACGTTGGGATATTAAGGGGATACATCGTGAATTTCTGCTCTTGTTCTTCCATGGTCTTTACTGAGGCAAGCTGCCATTAAGAGCATAAGAACAGCCCGAGTATAGACAGATCAGAGATCTCCTAGCAGGCACCAAGGTTTGCAGTTCTGAAGAAGATGGAGAAGACTTTGGCCTCTGAAATGTAACTAACTTCTCCCAATTAAAATCCTTTCTAGGTATTACCATAGCAACCTCTGTCTGTAATGAGACTCACATATTTATGTGGCTGCTTGATTCACCCCTTGCTGACACAGAGGCATGAACTCTCCCTTGTTATTCATTTGCTCCCCAACTCACGCTAGGTGAGCTCTTGGTTAGTCCCAAAGTGAATAGAAAGACTCCTGAAGTCAGTATCTATTTCCCAGTCTCTTACAAATGCCTGGGTCAGGACACTGGCTGGAATGCATCTGGCTAGCAAACTCCATTTGGCACCGAGTACTAAACAATACTGGAGGAAAACTTTAGTTCTGAAGCTAATAGAGCAATACGAATGTGGCAGCTAGGACTGTGGAATAAGAGAACTGGAGAAGTAGAGGTGCTCTGTATAGCTGAGAAAAAGGAGAGAATTACTTCTTTGAAATTGAAGTCTTGCTTTTTTGAAGTCTGAGAAAGGACTTGAAAAATTGCAATTGTCACAGCAAACAGAAGGCTAAAGAGGAATGACAAACACTTTAGTTCTAGACCCAGATCAGCCCCATTGCAGTGAGCTGATGAGGAAGAGGCAAACTGCCTCCTCAGTCTATGTAGAAACACATGAACATCCATAGTCCTCCAGATCTGGATGCTTTGGTCCATAACTCAATTTTTCTCCCTCCAGGCCAACCACTGGGACCCCGCAGGCTCAGCCTGAAGCCAGTTCCAAAACTGCCCAACATGGAAGCATTTCTCCGTGAGGCTCTTTTGAAGGTGAAGAAACGGGCCCAAGGGCATCTGGCTCCAGAGCTATGCTTCCAGGCAGTCAGAGCTGCCACGGAACAGCCCTTTGCAGATGGAGTCCGGAAGGAGCGAGAGCTGTTTAACATCCTGCTGACCTCAGGCCAGGCACAAGCACTGCAGTATGCTTTCTTTGCTGAAAGATCAACACAGAAGTGGACAACACCCAGTGGAGCTTCCTGGAAAAGTGCTTCCCCTCAGCCCATCCACAAAGCAGCTGTGATAGGTAAGAGAATGGGAAAGCTGAGCAGCTGCTAACTGAAGAGCTGAAGGGAAGTGGGATGAATATAACTGGGCTTTACTCTTGGCAGAAGGCTGAAGTGGGATTCCCTAGTGATCATTTGCCAAAGTCACTGGTCCCCATCACAGGCGAATATACTCCATAGGTGACCATGCAAGGTTGGAACTTGTTACTGCGTTGATAAGCTCAGAAATTGAGATAGCAAGTCACATCCCACTAGATTGTTATCTGATGTTAGTTCTTTCTTTCAGCTTCATCTGTAGACCATAAGCAGTCCGTTCCCTTTAAAATACTGCTGTGCCTAGTCCCAGCTTTGTTCCACATTATAAGCAGGTTTGCACAAAATTCTCCTCCTCCTGGTCTAGGTCTGCACTGCAAGTGCGCGTGCACAGTCTCTCTCAGGGATGTATTAACACAAAAACGTTTTGACAGCTGTATTTTAAGAAGATTTCATCTCACTGGGATGCACTCCTGCCATTTTGTAGCCCAGCAAGATAATGCCTTCATTAATTTTTTATAAGAGCAATTTAAATAAAACCTTTGATGCACTGCTGAGATTAAAAAAAAAAAGTATCTTTCAGCTCTGCCTGTTGATAGGAGCACTCAAAAAATCGTTAGACATGTAATGGAGCATTTGGAAAACATCCATTCTGGTTTAGAGAAAGCTCACCAGATAACACAGCTCTTTCCTGGGTACTTCCCATGTCTCTCGTGCCCTTCAACATGAGCTCTAATATGAGCTTTGACAGTTCATTTCAAACCACAAAAACCCTTTTTTTTTTCCTTTTTAAAAAAGTTCCCATCTCTTCATTAGCTGCCATATTGTATTTTTAATCAAAATGGTGTTTAAACATTGGTCCACCATTCTTGTGAGGAGGATCCATGGCTCTTATAGCGTTTAGGTAAAGAGTCATGAATTATTGCCAAGTTTATCATATGGCTTGAAGAGCATAGCACTTCAGACACATGCAATCCCAGACATGTCAGTGCTGCAACATGTGCTTTGGCAGGAAGGGCTTGTGTTGGGGTTTTGTAGGAATGCTGAGGTGACCAGAATGGGGATGGATTCTGTGCTACATCCTTATAAACCATGCCAGAAAATACATTTGCAGAGTCAGAGTGACCATTTAGCCAAAAGGGCTGTTTAGATCCTATCTGCTTATGTTGGTGATGTAACTGAGCTGGAGGGAATTCTGTGGAGAAATGCAGACAGGTTTCTGAATTCTGGTTTGAAATTGTGCCAAACTCTACCCCCAATTTCAGTGGTTTTGTAGCTGGTTACAGACAATGCTCAATTTAACACATACTTTTTGCAGAATGAATAAACTAAGTGCTTTGATACTTCTGCTGCAGAGTATGATCTGTCACACTGTGAGCATTTTCAGGACTCTGAACTTGCCCTAATTTTTCAGCACTACATAAAACACACACAGCCAAAGTGGGAACAGTATTCCAGGAATAATTATGCTAAGACCAGGTACCAAGATGTTTCTTCGTTTTTTCTACTTAGTATGCTAAAGGTAACAGCCAACTTTCATATTAGCAATGTTCAACACATCCTGTTAATTAACTACTGACAGGAAGCAGCTGCACACCAGGGATGGAGAGCCAGTGGCAATAACACCTCCAAGGGGGACAGAGCCATAGAAACTTTGAAGCTGAATGTCATGTTGTGCAACCTCCCATCTCAAATAGGACCACCTAGAGCCAGTTGCCCAGGACCATGTCTAAACAGCTTTTGAATATCTCCAAGGATGCAACCTGTATGGGCAGACTGTGCCAGTGCTCTGTCACCCCACAATAAAAAAAGATGTTTGGATAGAAGCTCGCATGTTTCATTTCATGCCCATTGCCTGTCACTAGGGGCCACTAAACAGAGTCTGGCTCCATCTTCTTTACACCTTCCCCTCAGGTATTTATATACATTGGTGAGATCCCTCAAGCTTTCCCTAGGCTGGTGTCACAGCTCTTCAGCCTTTCCTCATGAGACACTCTTCAGTCCCTTAATCATCTTAGTGACCCCTTACTGAACACACTCCAAAAGCTCCAAATCACTCTTGTACTGGGAGCCCAGAACTGGGCACAGTACTCCAAGTACAGTCTCACCAGTGCTATGTAGAGGATAAGGATCATATCCCTCAAACTGCCAGTAAGGCTCCTCCTAAACCAGCCTACTATACCACTGGCTTTTTTTGCCACAAGGACTTATTGCTGCTTGTAGTCAACTTGGTGTCCCCCAGGATCCCCAGATCCTTTTGTGCAGAGCTGCTTTTCAGTGAGTCAGCCCACACCATATGCTGGTGCATAGGAAAACTACCCTTGCTGAACTTCATGAAGTTCCTATCAACCCATTTCTCCCTCTGGATGGCAGCACAACCCACTGCCATACCAATTATTTACAATAGCTGAGCAAGATCAAGCAGGGCAGACCCAGAGATCATGGCCAGTATCTAGTAGAAGTATAGACGATCAAACAAAACTCACATGATGGTACAGGTCCGAGGCAAAGTTGAGAAGCCAGTGTGCACGCTGAGATCTGGCTCAACAGTATCCATAGCCTCCACACCCACAGTAAGACACTGGAACTCTTCCAGCATAGCTTAGGAAGGCAGCAGAGGTCTGGGTCTGAGCTTAAATGGGTCTCTGAGGCCCATCGGCCATGCTTCACCTGGGTGAAGGCTCCAGGTGTAGCTGGTCAGGGTCATTAAAGTTTATCGGTGCACTGAGGGCCTTGACACTTACCAAGACTCCTAATGCCCTTTCTGAATTACTGCTTACAGTTATAGCTGCTGGCTTTGTTTATGCTATACTGTTTATGCTATGTTCGTGTTATACTTTATTTGGTAGGTGACATCTCCTATTTTGGAGGTTACTGATCATCTCCTTTTAACTCTGAATCCCACACCATATTAAGTGTCACTGTTTTGTGTCACTCCTTTCTGCCAACTGTGCTTTTTCCCCTCCCCCTGGAAGGTTTTCCTCCTATTTTGCCTTCTGATATCATTGAAACTGCAAGTAGTCTGTTAGTGACAGGTGTAGAACATGTCAACACAATTGGATTTTGTCTTTCAGGATGCTGTAACAAAAAGCCATTCTCCAGCCAGTACCATGCTCTACAGTATCTCATAATTTTACATTCTGGATCTTAAATACATTCTTGAAGCATCAGAAATCAAAATCTTAGGAATGGTTTTTGACAGTCTAACACCTTTTAAAACAGTGCTGCTCATCTGTGTAGGTACTGAGCCTACCTATGTGATCCAAGGCCTCTCTATTTTCACTGCAGAGAGGGGACAGTCAGAGAAAGATGTTGCATAAATTTTGTCTAGTCAGAAATCACACAGACCCCATTTTCCCATAGACAGTGCTGTGCTGTTTCACACGCTAAGACCGTGTTGCATTATGTTGCTGCTTCCATCTTTTTTCACTGCACGATGGGAAGCAACTGCAAAAATCACACTAACTTCCTCCTCCTTCAGTACATTTTCCATATGCATAGGAGATCTAGAGTATGGAAGCAGTGCTATGAATGCCAGGGGAGCCTTGCTTTGTGGCTCTTCTGTCTTTCTAATATTAGCAAGAACTTGTTGGAGGGAGCTGGCACATGGCTTGCCGACCATGTCTTAATGTAGATTCAGCATCAAGGATGATCTATCATTTCTGTGGGCATACTTGATACACAGCATTGCTGATGAACTGGCAACCATCCCTGTGCAGTGTGTACTTCCCAGCAGCTGCCTTTGTCTGCAGTTTGCTTGCTGAAAGATTGCTAAGTGGGTAACACTCAGTTATATAGTTTCCCTCCTGCTCTTAGCCTAGCTGTCTTTGAATGTCTTCAGCCGCCTGCAATATCACCTACTTCACTTGCTGCTTCTTGTTCTGAACTCTTAGCTCTCATCTCTTTCCACCTTCTCTGGTTCCTTGTCATGCAGAAGCAGAGTTTTTCTCTGTCCCTTCTCCTGTCCCATAGCTCCCTGCTTGCCATGAGTATCACATTATTTCTGCTTGAAATTAATACCCTGAAACAGAGAAAGAAGCACTTTGCAGCAGCAGCCTGCAGCAGTCCACCACTGCCAACTGCTCATTGTTGTTTTTAACAGGAAAACTGGAACAGTCTTTGCATATTTTTACCAATCTATGAAGTATTATTTCCACTGCCTGGCATTGTAAAGTCCAAATATTCATTATAGTTCAGAATATGTTTTTCTCTAGTGTGTGTGTGAGTGTACGTGAGTTGCTTTGTACATATTTGCAGATCTTTTGGTTTGAAATTTGTCTTTCAAGTCCTTCAATTAATTTTGCATGATTTTTTGTACTCTGAGTACCTCATGTGACAGATCAATAATTAACAGTTATTATTCACTCAGCTTGTCTAGCAAATGGATTTGTCATCTCCAGATTTGGCCTGAAATTACATGGGTTCAACTGTGGTTTTATTTATGTGTCAAAGCTACATTTCACAACAAAAGACCAAACCCAGGATGGCTAGACACTGTTTTTTCCTGAAGCGGATTTCAGTCTTCCTTTGAAAGATGTGCCTTGCGCATAGAAGAGGGCACAGCTCTGAAAACTGTTCCCTGTGTGAAAGATAATAATATAGGGGTGTTTTTTTATGTTTTGGGGGAAGAGAGAGCACTACTGAGGAAGAAAATGGAACATACAGTAGCAGTTCTGCAGTAGTTCCTGTGTGATCTGAGCTGAGCATGAGACTTTTCCCTTTCTCTTTCTTCTGTAGCCTTCTACCCATCTAAGTCCTAGAGATTCCCTTCCATTTTTTTCTGCTCTAATATATTCTTCCCCAAGATCACTTGACTTTAAAAAATTGAAAAGGGGAGTCCTCTGAAATGCTTCTTTCCCTGCTGCATATCCAAATCACTCCTTAGCTTTATAGCCCAGTTTTAGAATATATTTCCAGGGGAGTCATGCTGTGCAAGCTCTAATGTAACAAAACCCTTGGAGCTTTCATTACTCTCTCTGCCAGCTTCATTAAACGTCATTTCATACAGGCCACTGAAGAGTTATGTTGTAAGTTGAGAGACAGCTTTTCTAGGTCAGAAACAAGCTTGGCAAGCTCATATCTTATCTATAAGCCTATTCCTGTGGCCTAGAAAATGAAGTACTACAAGCATATATGCCTGTCTATCATTGGATGGCTAAAACCTAGGTGGGAGTACTCATACTACATATGGATGAAACCAAACAAGGGAATCAGTTAACATCCCTGCAGAACTTAGGCTGGAGAACCTCTGCTTATGGAAGAGGTTTGGATTTAGGAAGAAGCAGAGTGTTCATATTGTGAGAGAACTGCTGAGATTTCAGTCATGAAACTGACACAGAGAGGAACAGGAGTTGATAAGGCCGAGGATGTGTGCATTATCTGTTTACAAGAGCTTGGAAAGTCTAGGGAGAAACCCGAGGTCTCCACCCAGGAAAGGAAGGGACTTCAAGAGGGAGCCATGTCAAACTACAAACACTTTAGCTTGCTATCTAACGAGAGCCTTAAAGAGGGGACTGGGCTTGGCGTGTGTACATGAGGTGGTGACTTACCCTACTGCACTGTCTGAGAAGAAAGCATCTCATGTAGCTCACCAAAGACAGGTTAAAAAGCTCTCTCATGAACTGTACCTACCACGGCTAAGGCTCTGAGTACTGAGCACAGTGAGAGGAGCTAATTGTGTATGGGTTTTTCAGGTCAGCAAACCGTGGACACCGAAATACTAAGGACTGATTTGTGTTACTGTAGTTTTATTTTCAAATCAGTTTTTAGTAGTAATTGATTATGAAATAACAAATCTAATTTCCTAGCAAGGAACTTCAGCATTTGTTTGGCAGTGTAATTGTTTATAAGCAGGCTGCCAGATACTGATGTCTAATTGTGGCTAAGCAGGGAATGTTTTAATGCCTTTGTGTACACAAGCTGAGGGTGGACAGAACTAAACCAAGGGTGTGTGGCTTGCAGGAGAACCCACCTTGTTTGAACTTGGTTGTTGGAACTTGTTTAAATGATGACATAATTTCAGCTCATCTTTACAAAGCTGCTTAGACAAATTTTTTAATCCCTTTGTTTCTGTTTATTTGTTTAGCTGACTTCATTTGTAAACCTGGGATTTAAAAAATAATCATTTTTACAGAATTATAACAAACCTCTACTTTGGTTGTTGCTTTATTTAGGATATTCATAATCCTCCCATTCAGATGCTTTGCACTTTTAAAACTAGTAAAATTGTGCTGGCCTTCTCTCACTAGTTTGTATTAACTTAGTCCAAAAAGTCTTCATCATTGGAGAGCAGGATAAATAGTGTGGGTCATGTATCACAGGAAAGTGTAAGCGTGCAGCTTCATTTAATATAACAGAGGGCAGAGCTGGTGAAAGGGCCCAGAAGGAGGGAAGGGATCAAGCCACTAAACTCTACACTGGTATTCTTGGGGTATGAGCTGGTAGCAGTGCATTTATGGATCTTGGAGAAAAAAGGTACACCTTGAATGGATGTTCAGTTACAGGAATTCTGGGCAAGCACTTGAACTGTGTGATTGGAGAAGGCAGACTGTGTCTTTGAGAATCTTCAAAGTTAGGAATGGCCTGTGTTGGAGGACTTGTCCTCCTAGTGCCAGTGGGCCCAGTGGGGGGCCCAGTGGGCAGAGATGCCTGATAATACAGTGCAAACAGTAAGCAAAAGGCTACTGATGTTCCAGAGAGATTAAAAAGGAGATAGGAGATAGAAGATTTTGAAATCTGGATTAAGAGCACTGTGTTACTTCCATCCCATTTGACCTGGCAAGGAGAGACATAAAAGACACTAGAGACAAAGTTTAGTGCAGATCACTGTCACAGGATCTTTACAGAAATAGCATATGAATTTTCTTTGCTTCAAAGATCACACAGTGAAGTGCAGAGGGAGAAGAGGAGAGAGGCAAAGAGGAAGCTTGGAAGGAGGAGGGAGAAATCAATTGTCTAAGCTTTGCTGATATCAAATGCTCTGTGTGGGGTGTATTTGTTTACACTAATATTCTGTGAGGGCCTATAAGGGACCATCTCACAGGAACCCAGAGGCACTGGTAACCTCAGGGTTGTGAAACTGCCTGCTAGAAGTTGGTAAAAGGATTGAAACTCAGGTCTCCTGTCTTTGGTCCCTAGGTTCTTACTCTTAAGTAATGCTGGTTTCTGTAGGTATAAAACCTTGAGAGGAGAAGACATGTATCACATGTTCTGCACACACTGGAGTGTGTGCATAGTCTTCCACATAGGCTTCCGCACTTTATCATGGACATAGAAAGGAAATGCCACTGTCGAGTGATTAATTGTAACATTTTCTATTCATAGTCTCTGATTCTGTCTCACTTTTATCCTTAGGGCTGGGAACAATGGGCCGAGGCATTGTGACCTGTCTTGTTAAAGCAAACATCCCTGTGGTAGCACTGGAGCAGGACCTGGAGTATCTGAACATGGGAAGAAAAGCTGTGATGCTCCTTTTGGACCGTGAGGCCATGAAAATGGAGCAGGGTGCCAAACCCCTGGATTTCCATAACCCTGCACGTCTTCAGTTCAGTGTGAACTTTGATGCGCTGCGTGATGTAGATCTAGTCATTGAGGCTGTGTTTGAGAATATGGCACTAAAGAAGGAAATATTCCACAAGCTGTCCAGAATCTGCAAGCCAGGGGCCTTTCTGTGTACAAACACATCAGCCCTGAGCATTGATGAGATAGCTTCTGCCACGAGCCGCCCACAGCAGGTCATTGGCACGCACTTCTTCTCCCCTGCTCATGTGATGAGGCTATTAGAAATAGTATATGGCCATCAGACATCCCCCACTGCCATTGCCACTGCTATGCAGCTAGCCAAAGCACTGAAAAAAGTTGGTGTGGTGGTAGGGAATTGTTTCGGATTTGTTGGGAATCGAATGATGTTTCCATATGTACAACAGGCAGTTTTCCTTTTAGAGGAAGGAGGCAGCCCAGAAGCAGTAGATCAGGTTCTCGAAGATTTTGGCTTTAAGATAGGACCTTTCCGAATGTCTGATCTTGCTGGGCTGGATGTGGGCTGGAGGTCTCGAAAGGACCAGGGCCTCACTGGGGCCTCACTGCCTCCAGGAACTCCTGCCCGCCAGCGGCACGGCCATCGCTACAGCCCACTGCCTGATCTGCTGTGTGAGAATGGCAGGTTTGGCCAGAAAACTGGAAAAGGCTGGTATCAGTATGAAAAGGCTGGGGGCAGGATAGCCAAGCCAGATCCATGGCTTCACAACTTTCTGTCCCAGTACAGAGACACCCATCACATCAAGACCCACTTTATAGACCAGGAAGAAATCCTGGAGCGGTGCTTGTTTGCCCTCATCAATGAAGGGTTTAACATCCTGGCTATGGGAATAGCATCACACCCAGAACACCTGGATGTAATTTATATCAATGGCTATGGGTGGCCAAAGCACAGGGGTGGCCCCATGTTCTATGCTTCCACTGTTGGGCTCCCTCGCGTTCTGGCTAAGCTGCAGAAATACTCTGAGGCTCACCCTGATGTTCCTGAGCTACAGCCCAGTGCCTTTCTGAAAAAGCTGGTAGCTATGGGAAACCCTCCCCTCAAAGAGTGGATGTCCTTCCTCAGCCGCCAGAGCAACAAGCTGTGATTTCACTGATGCTTGCTATACACATTCAATGGAGGCTGATCTCATGAAACAGATGCTGTAATTGCACTGTCTTTTCCAATCAAAACCAAAGTGCTATATGCTCGTAAACAATGTCACTGACCTTCCTTGGTCTTTGCAGAGAATAGTTTTGGCCAATGTTTGTTTTCAGTTCCCCTCTTGCTGCAGGTAACCACTGCCATCACCCACCCTTCCTTCTCAGCACCAGCCTCACCCACCTTTGCGCATCGCTGTGTAAAGGCTCCTCTCATTTTGTTCTGCCTTCAGGCCTTCACAGCTGTACATCTCTTCTAGTCTGTCTTTGTGGAAGTGAGGGAGCAGCATCCACAGCCCACAAAGCAAATAATTGTGGGAGGCAAGAGAGAGGTGATCACAGTTTACCCAAGACCAGCTGGATCTACCGGATCCTGTCTTAAATCTACTTCCCAGTTTGTTCAGGTCTTTCCTGTGCAGCCTACCTCCACTGGATTCCCTGGCTCTCTCCCAAAGAGCCAACTGGAGCCTGTTGCCTTCCTTCTGCTGGGAGAGAGATGGCACAAGGGGTAGAGCACCTTTCAGAGATGAAGTGAAATGAATTGGAGAGAATATGTTTGGGCAGAGAGGAAGGGGCAGGACTGGTACTGTCCCTCCTTCTTGCTGCAGAGGAGATCCTAATAAATGACACAGAAACCACAAACACATTGACCTGACTAACCTGCCCTGTGGTGTTGGCTCACAACTGGCCTTCTGCATCCAGACTCCATCCTCCATCTTCATTATCCCCACCTGGCTTTGTCCAAACAGAAACATCTTCTGGCATCTCTTTAGGTGTGGATATGTGTTGGATCACACTCCCCATCTTGCCTGCCTACAGTTACCAGGTCTTGGGGATCAGCATGCTCTAGCTGACCAGACTGAGACATGGCCTGATACTTACCGGGTTTCTACAAGAGCAGAGGACACACTGAGAAGTGCATGGCTCAAGAGCTGTGCAAGCAGAAACGTTGCTGCAGGCAGGCAGGGAGGTGGCAGGTCTCAATCAGAGAGCAGAGCAGGGTGAGAGTGTGCCAGACTGGCTCCAGGCTTGATACTGTGGGACAAAGTCTCCCATTTCTCGTGTCTAGTGAATGTATCTTCCACAGATAGGTTGTGTGGGGAATAGGTTGGTGTGGATTCTCTTCTCTGGGACATTGGATGTCTAACTTTTGCTTTTTATTTTAATAAAACTGCTTTAAATATCTAATGACAGATTATAAGGTATCATATGGGATAGCTGTTCTTTTTTCTCCATCGCTTCTCCACATGGTAGAATTAGATGTTTTTCCCATTTGTGGAGGAGTTTGTATCTGAAAAGGCTGCATGCTTTTTTTTTCCTAAATAGGTCTTATTTTTCCCTTTATCTGCCCCTGTCTTTCAGTGGGTGAGGGTACGAAACTGAGGGCAGGAAACCTCTCAGAAGTCACAACCCGAGTGCCTTTTTTCAGGGAGGATTTTCCTCCAGGACCAGAGAAAATGATAACTCCAGGCTCAGCAAAGAGCTGTGGTTTCCTCCGAATCACTTGTGTGCCACAGCCAAGAGCAACCCAGCATTTGCTCAAAGGTGAAGCACTGCTTCCATGCGAGCAGGCTCCGCGTGACATGTTACACAACAGCACTGGCTGGTGCTGGCGGCTGTCATGTCATCCACAGGACAGCTCTAGACACGATGTGCCGCCCGGGCTAACATCCTCTCTCATGTCCCCCATGCTGCGGTGCTCACCTGGACTGGAGATGAGTTGGGAAAGGGCAATTCCTCTTACAGCAGGATCAGGCTCTGGAGGAGAGAGCATGCCCTTTCTCTGTTGGAGAGATGCTGGTCTCAGGATATTGAGACCCACCAGCCCTGTGGCCAGAATGCTTCTCCTCAACTGCAGCACTTTTGTACTGGTGCATTTGATGTACCCGTTCCCCTTCTCATCTACCCTGAAATTACTGAGAATAGAGGCTGTTCACTCTAGTAAGGTCTCTCCTGACAGAAGCTCATTTGTAAATTCATATCGACCAAAGCAGCACAGCATTGATTGTCCTGTCCAGCCATCGGTGACATTGCTGCTGCTGAGAGGTTGCATTTGTAGCTCTGAGAGGGCAGGCGTGAGGTTCGCTGCTGATGGCAGGAGTGTGTGGCAGCCCCTGCTCCACTGCCCTGCTCCCCGGCCCTCAGCCCTGCAGGGCAGTGCCCATGCTCAGCAGCCCGATTCCAAACCCTAGGTGTCTGCTGACAGGCAATCTAATCAGAAAGCACCAGCCTATCCCGTGAGCCTCTTGGGTAAGTTGTTAAAATAACAGCCTTGCAAAGTCCCTGACTGGCTCAAATATGCAGTGATACCAGAAATGAGTGACATGTTTCTTCATTTAACAGGGAGAAAACACAGCCCCGCGCAGAGAGGACTTCATAACCTCTTGATACAGTATTAGTTTTCCCCCCTGTCTTTTTAAACCAGCTAACTAGTTTCACTCAGTGAGAAAATACCTGTTAAAAATGCTTTCCGGGTAAAACCATCTCTACTGCATCCCTAAAACCATCCAGAGCCAGCAATGTCACTTGTTGCAAGTCTGACCATTCTAAGCTATGTGAGCATGAACTGAGGCAGTGCAGTTGTTGGTGACACACAGTGCAAGCTGGCTGTAGTTCATTCTTAATCTTGGGGCCCTGCTTCTACTTTCATGTGAGTGCCTGACTGCACATCTAAGCTTTCTGCATAGTGGGGGTGCTAGCTTTCAATGCTGAGGATATTTGGTTCCAGCCCTGCGAGTACCTGTGGTCTCCTCCATGCAGCTGCAAAATTGTTAGATGTCTTTAATTAAGCCGGTGAACTCTGCCAGTGCAGCAGATGCCTCCATTAACTGCTCAACCACAGGCATTTTGTGAAACAGTAAAGAATGGGAGTGCACCAAAGGAGAGAATTGCTTTAGCTTTGATCACCATCCCCTGCAGCACTGAGCCTTCAAAGGGAGGCAAAAAGCTCCCTGCCTTATGGTGTGCTAAGAAGCACTGTCCTGTAGTGTGTGTCCGAATTGGCTGTGGCTCTTGGGGCTTGTCAGAAGCACATACACCATTTCTGTAACCCATTTCATTTCTTTTTAACAGAAAGTGATCTTACAGCCCACAGACTAGGTCTGGGAGCAGCTCTGAAGGTGAAAGAGCAGTAGAGAGGGAGAGCTCCACACCAGCACATAGAAGAGACAGTTCTCCTTGGGCCAGGGATCTCGTGGGAGCTCAGCTGCATCCCCTCTTTGCTGCTGGGGGCTCTGGGGAACAGGAGGACAACAGGACAATGTCAAAGAAACACCTGATTTTGCAGTCAGTTTCTCCTCGGCTTGCAAATAGCTGAGCAAGGTCCTGGATGTGTACAGATTTCAGTGGGATTTCAGCAAAACAAAGGCAGGTAAGCCTTGAGAATTTATTTGGAAAACTCACTTTCCAGTGCAATTAACCCTGGAGGAATTTAAGATCCACAGGCCTGTGAAGTTCCCTCAGTCCTGATGGTCGGTTTGAGGAAGGGTAAAAGCCCCTTCTCGGTGCAGATAGGCAACAATCTCCTGCCCAGTTAGGCTAGTTTAATGGGTCCCTGCAGCCCTCAGCCAGCTGATTGCTTTTGTCCCAGCAATCAAAACCAGCCCCAGAAACGTCCATTTAGCCTGTACAAAGCTCTCCCTCGAACCATGGGCAACCAGCCTGCTGAGAGGGAGAGGTTGCAGCCCCCACTTGCACATTCCAAGGGCATAAGCTGGGATGCAGCTGTGTGTGCCCAGGGCTCACCTAGCACTGAGATATTGCAGGAGGGAGTGAAAGACTCCTTGGGACCATATAAAAGCAGGAAGGGCAGCAGCAGACCAGGTATGTGCTCACTGCCCATGTGTGTTGCATTGAAAGGAGGCTGGTATACCACAGGTGAGCATTCCAGCCTTTCCACTCGGGGGCTCAGTTCAGAAGGGACCAGCAGGACTGCTTTGTGCAGCCTCCATTGTGACACAGGCCAGAGACTTCCCCACCCAATGAGCCTTCCATTTAACCATCCAGCCGATTAAACTCCATCCTCCAGCGCCTTTGCTTTGGGGGGGAAAAAGTGCTGTGGCTGTGCAGCATGAGTGCTGCATACATATTGGCATCATGTCCTATCCGAATCTTCCTCCGACTC
>JANHGB010013147.1:0-44240 GCA_026283785.1 Coracopsis vasa
TTACTGTAAGGGTGGTGAGGCACTGGAATGGGTTGCCCAAGGAAGTTGTGAATGCTCCATCCCTGGCGGTGTTCAGGTCCACGTTGGACACAGCCTTGGGTGGCATGGTTTAGTGGGAGGTGTCCCTGCCTGTGGCAGAGGGGTTGGAACTAGATGATCTTAAGGTCCTTTCCAACCCTAACTATTCTATGAGAGGGAGGAAGAGGTACTACCACATAGCTTCAGTGGGTATAGTTTGCAGTTGCATCCTGATAAGCAAATGAAAATAAAGGATACTGACCATCCTTACTCTGAAGATGTTTCTTGGGTGATGGTATTAGCCTCTTGACTATTGGGTAACAGTGGGACATTGCCATTTCCCCTCCTTTTGGGAGATTCAAATAAATCTAAACATTTGATAAGCAGTGGACAGGTAGCTTTTGATTTTTATGTTTAGCTTGTTTGCGAGGTGTAGGGATGTAGTTTTGTTGGGTTTTTTTTATTTTTGCCTAATCCTTGGTGCTACAACATAGAACATAGTGTGGTGTGAGTGATGGTTGCTGTTGGGTTTTGGTGTTTTTCATAATGGAGCTGGCTGGCAGAAGAAAGCACTAGGTTTATCCTAGAGGTAGCATGTGATTTCCACAGTTTTGCTGCAGTGCACATATACCCAGCTTTGGGCTATGTGCTTTTTTTAAGCTTGCTTTTTCATGTTGCCAAGGTGTAGCCCTCAAGTACCAAGATGAGTTACTGCTGCTCAGAAAAAAAAATGGCAATGGTTGTGAAAGCTTATCCTCTTCTTTCTGCCACTGTTCAGCTTTGTGACATACACATCAAAGCTTAAATGAGCAAATTAAAATGCTTTCATTATAAAGCACAAGATGTTCATTTTAGTTTGTTTTTCTAAAGAAAGACAGGTATTGAGAAGCTTAGTAATGTAATATGATTGTCAGATCAAGTTTAGGAAGTGTGAAATGTAATATTCTTGAACAGTGTTAACCTTGACATTTTGTACACTGCAAGCAGCTTGCGATAAAGATTTCTAAACAAACATTAATAAATGTGCCTTTTAGGAAGAAGAGCTTGGCAGGAAAATGTGAGATATATTTGATAAGGCTGAGTTCAGTGTTACTGTAGGAATTTGAATTTACCATTATCTTATCTTTAGTGTACTGTGAAGGCTGTACATTTAATTCAGAGAAGTATTGATATGATAAATAGGCTAGCAGTGGCAAATCATAAATGGTATGCTTAACCTGCATGCCACATGTGGCTCTTGAGCTTAGAAAACACTAGAGTAAAAATAATACCCAGTTGTGCCTCAAGAAAAATCAGAGGACTGATATTTCTACGCACTGAATTTCTTTATCTAATTTGTGTCAGATATTTTGGACTATGCTCAGATGTTTCATGTTTAAAATTGAAATAGTTAAAATAACATATCTTCTTAAAAATATGATCTTTCAAATTCATAGTTTTAAAAATGTGGCAGAGCTTTGCTAGTTAGGTTGTTCATGTGTGTCTACAGTAATTTAAACATCACTTAACTACTTCAGTTCAAATATTGGTTATAATATATTTCTTTTGTAGGAACTTCATGAAAATGAATTCCTGGCTTGTGAAAATAAATTGGATCTAGGAACGAATGAAGAGCATTCTTCTCACAAGAATCTATGGTATAATAAAAGAGTTATAGAGAAAAATACAAAGAGGAAAGAGTTACTGATGTCACAACTAGATCTGCCCATTGCAGGGGGTTGGAACTAGATGATCTTAAGGTCCTTTCCAACCCTAACCATTCTTTAATTCTATGAATCTCTGCTTCTGAAGGTGAAACTATGACTGTATTTATTTTGTTATATTGAGCCTTTACTGTGTGCTACAGGAGGCAAAGTTTGGCTGTGGTTATCACAAGCTCTAAACACGTTATAAACATATTTGTAATATGCCTTACCAGTATTTGTTCTAACTGCTAATTTCATGTATTTGTGCATAGTAGCAGTACATTGAATAAAATGCGCTTTTTCTATCTAGTTCCCTTAATAATCAGGAAGAGAAGACAAAGGAATTTGCAAAAAATGAATCCTGGTCTCAGGAAAACAAATCATTAGCAACGGAAGAATCTGAAAGTGAATCTGTATATTCTATTGTGGAACAATGTTCTTTGCCTTCAAAGAAAAAGAAAAATAAAGCTGAAACACACTCAGCATCATGTAGTAAGATAAGAAGTGGAGATGTAGATTGCTCAGTCAGTGAACAAATGCATTTTCAGCAATTTGATGGAGATCAAACTTCGTTTGGAAATGAACCAATAACACCGTATGCTTGTTTTTATGGACCATCGGTAAAGAAGGCTAAAGCAGGATGGCTGGATAAATTATCCCCTCAAGGGTATGGCATTTGCAGTCATTACTATATAATTATGGAGATGTATGTTTGCATGAGAGATGTTAAGTTTGCATTTGGTCACTGCTTACTATTTTTGGTGGGAAAGCGAACTGTTTTGTTGCAAGAGCATAGGGCTATTCACGTTTTTAATGATGTTACCTATTTTCAAGTTTATTTATGAGGTGCATTCAGGAAAAGTGTTTTTATTAAAAGTTTTAATCACTACTTATGAGCTGTTGTGGAAAATGCAGAATTAGTTTGTACCAGTATTTCTAAGCTGTATGTTTTTGCTGATTTTCTGTGGGTCACGATTTAAGTGAAAAAAACCCTCTGATTTTGAAAAACTGCTTTACCAATTTGGCCATGGATGTATAAATTAATAATTGGTATGAGTGCAGATCCTGTTGGTTTCAGCATTGTATATATGAGTTGAGCTTTGAGTTTAGAAATGTACCTGGCTGAGTTGTCTCCAAGTTGAAGTTTATTGATTTTTGTAAAGTTTGATGGGAGGAATCTGAGCCCAAGTCTTGCTTTAAGGTTTCAAATAATGAAGAAGAGAGAGAAACACAATAGAAAGAGAATAGACTCTTTGCAACATTTTAGATTAAAAAACCCTTCATGTTTAATTTCTGTCATTTTTTAAAGTTTTATTAATTATTTTAACCTATTTTAAATTCCAGGCCTTCTTAGACTGTTTTATGCTAAAGAGCACTCTATTACCAGATCTTCCTTTCATAAATATAAACTCTGATGAACTTCTAACCTCCTCCTTAATAAACTAAATGGGCTATTCTTTGTTTTAAATTGTAGTTTCCAGTTTTCCATTTCTTCTTATGACTTTTTTTCTGAGATACTGTTTGTATTGAAAGGGGCACAATTTTACTTTTTAAGTCTATTTTAGATCTTCACTAGTACTTAGCCTCTAGAAATTAAAGCTGTTGTCCTTGATAGTGCTCTAATACATCTACTTTACTTCTCAAGCCTTAGTAGTTCAGCAGTCTCTGTTCTCAGGGCTGTGTTTAGCTACACTGAAAGATGATATTAAACTCTTTGGCCTAACTTTCATTATTTGCTGCTGTAATAATCATTGCTACTCATCAACTAGTGCAGCGATTAATTTTTTTTCTGTTTAGTGACAAAGTTAAAGAATGAAATTGGTTAAAAGTGCTGTCTTGCTTAATACTGCTGGGAGAAGCTGTATTGTACAGCAGTTTCCGTCCTTTTTTCTATTTTGGTCGTTACTCCTTTTTAAGAGTTCTGATTTAGCAAGTTTTAATTTCTTTGGTTTTGGCTTTGTGTTAATTCAGTGATACTTTGCTGAAGCTGAATGACAAGTATTAAACCTGGTTGAATAAACGTATTTTACAGTTGTGGAATTTCAATCTGCTCACACCTTTTATTTTTTAAAAACAGTTTTGGAAGTTGCATTCACATTTATCAATTGTCATTGTTTACTTTTGCTAAAGAATCAAAGAATAATTATATGTAGAGCCAAAAGACTTTCTGCCAATGTCATATTCATTTGCTGCAGTTAGCTTTAACTTTTGTTTTATTTCAGTTACAGGACTTTTTTTTTTTTTTTTTTTTTCACGTTTTGCAGTTTAGCTCATAGAGTAATAAAAAGTATAGTTCTTGATTCCAGTTGACTCATCTTGTACTATTTGAGAACAAAGTGTGAAGGCTTTAGATAAAGTACTGTGTGAGAATACATTGTTTGAAAAAAGATAATGAGTTAACCACAAAATTTGTACTGTTAGGAATGAGTAGAATCGTTGCAGAGTCATTATCCTTGAGGCAGTGATACTCCTTGGCTAAATTTCAAGGTCTTTTTCTTAAGCATGGTTTAATGAATGCCACATTATTTTTTTTTTATTCTCTTTCTTACAGTGCCATTTCACAAACAGCTGAAGACTTAAAGAAACCAACCAAAGGGGGAGGAAAAAAAGCCCCGCATATTTTTATCTGTCAAAGCACTGTCATACTGTTTCAGTTCTACCATCCACCCCTCTTCTTTTTATAGAGCTCCCATTTACCATTGGCACTCAGTGTTCCCTCTGGGGAATGAATATATGCTGTTTTCTTAAATTGCTACAAATCATGCATTTAAAGTACAGCTTCTCTTTTTAGTTAGCTTACTATAAATTGTAAAGCCATTCAGTTTACTCACATTGCATATGGTGCTTAAATTAGAATCATAGAAACGTAGAATAGTTAGGGTTGGAAAGGACCTTAAGATCATCTAGTTCCAACCCCCCTGCCATGGGCAGGGACACCTCCCACTAAACCACCCAAGGCTGTGTCCAACCTGGCCTTGAACACCGCCAGGCATGGAGCATTCACAACTTCCCTGGGCAGCCCATTCCAGTGTCACACCACCCTAACAGTAAAGAATTTCTTCCTTATATCCAATCTAAATTTACTTTTTCTTCACTGCATCATCTTTAAGTTTATTGATATTTTAATGGAAAATAGATTTTACATTGGCCTTTCCAGGTTACGAAAAATGATGATTTATTGTAGTCATATAATGCAAGTTAATTAAGCCAGGGCTGCTATTTGATTAAAGTTTTGATAAACTGTCGCAGCCTACTAATCCTAAAGCAGAGCACTCATTTAGCAGGAAAGGAAATAATGGGAAAAGAGATGTTAGGGTGGAGTCTTGTTCTTGTTTAATAGATTTTAGAATTGAAACTTCTATAGATGATAGCTAATAGGCTGTCAGCATTTTTAATGAGCATAACAGACTACTTAAAGTTCACCTAAAATAATTATTTAGGAGGTCTTTATAGAGTGTGAGTTAATGGCAAACTGAAATAATCAAATGAGCTTCTCTTTAATGATGCCAAGTTGATGATACAGATTGAAAATGAAATTTTATGTTGTACTTTTGTGTAATTCTGTGTGATTTGGAACACTCTGTTCCAGGCTATATATTTATTGGCCTGGGAAGAAAGTGTTCACGAGACGTTAATGACTGAGATGACTGTTGATTACTGGTCTGTAAAGAGAGATGTTCTTCTCATAAACATTTTAGATTCTCAGCTTTCCTTTTTGGAAACTATCTTGCAGAGCTTGTGACACTTAAAGGTATGCTCTGATATTTCCTTCCCTCCAACAAAAATAGTCAGTTCTTCTTCTTGTTAGTTTCTTGCAAAATTACAGTTTGATCTGTCACTTCAGATAGAGCATATGGGGAAGAAATAGAAAGAATGGAAACTGAATTTATTAAAAATGTGAAGACACTGATTTGTAAAAGAAGTCCAGTAATACCACACTTCTTATTTTTACATATTTTTATTGTATTTGAAATCTGCATTCTCCTTTTGAAAAGATATGATAGATATATTTTTAATATTCAGCAGGTTTAGGCCCAAACACAGGAAGCCAAATATGATTTTTCCTTTCTATAACTTCTCTATAACTTTTGCTAGAGAAATTCTTTAAAGTCAGTGTTTTATTTATAATTTTAATTGTATAAATTTTTCATTCACAGTAAATGTGTGTTTCAGAAGCGCTGGGTGAAGTTCGATGGAGACAGCATTTCTTATTACAATAATGAAAAGGTGAGTGACATATCTTGGTCATTTTTGGAGGAAAATGCATCTGTATAATACACACATTACCATGAAGAAATTCAGAAATAAGTGAAAATGAATATTCATCTTAATGTTCAATTGCGAAGTACTAGGATGAGACACTATTAAATATTTTAAGGTGTGCTTAAGATCTTTATGCATTGTTCATCCTATTCTTTTCTAGAAAGGCTTGATATTCCTGACCTTTCAGGTAGATACCATCAGAACTTCTTGCTTACTGAAGGATTGACACTGCTGCATTCTGCAAAACAGAGCAGGATCACGCAAAACATGTTTAACATATGCAATGGTTTTTTGACGGTTGTCACAGTGTGTCTTGTTGTGGGAAGCCAGCATGCTGGAGACTGAGAGACAAACTAGATGTGATATTGAAGACCTTTTGAAAAACAAGAAAACCCCTACACTTGTCTACCTTCTAATGAAAAATGTCTTTCCTGGTTGTTTTCTAGCAATAATGACACATTGTTGGACTAGGTTGTATTTGAGGTGGTCTGTTTAAAATGAGCATAGTTCTGTGATGTCACTGTCATTGTTTCTGTACCCCAGGGACTGAATCTTGCTGAAATTTTTGCAGTCTTCTGAGTTGCTTTGTTTAAAGTATTTCACTTCTGATATGTGATACAAAAATGGATTTTTAGACAGTGGTTTAGAAAAAGTCTGTTCCTTTTGTGTAATTGACTGATTCATCTTTTGATACTAATTTTTCACAACAGAAACTATATTGGGGATATCCTTTTTTTTTTTTTTTTTTTTTTTAACTAAACATGGCGTTTGGGCTTTTTTGACAAGATTTTTCCCTCTCCCTTTTATTTAGTACGCTTCAGACCACTACAAAATTCTTTCTTTTACTCTATGTGTAATTAATTTCTCCTCTTGGAAGAAATGAAGAACTTCTTAATCTTAGAAGTGATAGATGATTGTCTAATACGTGTGTTTAGTGGAGATGAGGTTATATGCATGTGTGTTATTCGAAATGCTGGAAAGCATTTCTTGTTGAAGATGCGTATTAAATTGGGAACAAAATATAATTTCAGGTAAAAGTTCCCAAGCAGTATGCTAGGTGGTGATCATCAATGAGTCCTATAGATGCTTTATAATATGCACACTCTTAATGGGATTTTAGCAGATTATAAGGGAGGTAGAACTGATACAGGAATAGACTGTTCATTTCCTGAGGGAGCAGACAAATGGAGAACAAGCTCAAAGAAGTATTTACATTGATATTTGCGCCTATGGATTTGGAACATGAAACACTCTGGTTTTACTTGCTTGCTTTGCTTCTATCACAGTGAAAGACCTGATTTTGTAGGTAAAGGGAGCAATAGAATAACATTTGGATTACAGTAACAAAAAATGTTACACTTTGGTATTTGTCCCAAGACTTCAGAGAAGCAGAAAAACAGGGTTAGTCATTAAGAAAGACTTGAAAAATAGAGCATTGGGATTTGCTTAACACTCTCTGTAGCATAATTAGGGAAAGAAAGGCTAATACAGAATTTTAAATCTTGTATCTGCAATGGGGATTTTTCTTTCTTTTTTTTTTTTTTGAAGGTCACTGAAAAAGTTACTTGGAGGTCAGTTACTCTAGAATAGGAATTTTTTTGCATTTGTCTATGATAGGAGATTCCAGAAATCTTGCCTTCGGCTCAGGGGAATATTTAGTGTGCCACACAATGCATAGAAAGCTACTAACTCTGCACTGTCTGTTTAAAAGGTCTCTGTGATGGGTTGGAGTATGAGGAGCTTGCAAAAGGCTTGATCTGAAGCCTGTTTGTCTCACTTTTTCTGGAATCTGAGTACAAAAACCTCACTCCTGGAATTGAGAGAATTGCTGGTTGATCTGTAATTATATACAGTTTGACCAAATCTGTGTGTTTGATTTGAGTTACATATGCCTAGAACTTCGTATGTCTTAGAACTGTGAGGCCTAAACCAGTACTGGGATTTGAGAATTTGGTGAAACTTGGACTAGCTTGCAGATAGGAAGAAAACAGTTGGCTAACAATAGTTATCAGTGTACAGTGAAATTGTGTTGGGTGAGCAGCAGTGTCACTGGAGAACATGAGTTTTTGGTGCAGTAGTCTCTGCTCGATCAGTATTCCCATGCCCAGAGTATTCATACTGCCAGCATGTACCTGCTGTTGCTTGTGTGTTGTTGCTTTGACATTGTAAGCAACTGAAGATCTGTCAAGACCTCCATGCAGCTCAGGAGCTAATTCTGGTAAAAGACAGGGACAGTTACACAGTTCATTACAAGGCAGTGGGTACTTCCTTCCTGGCTACATGGCTAGCTATGTATATATTTAAATGGGGAAGTTGTTGGTTTAACTTTAGATCTTAATGGCAAGTTCTGTCTGTTCTAATGTGTTTGTCCAAGGACATTCATACACAGACAAGCATGTTATACTTTTGGTTTCACATACCAATCAAAAGTAGTTCTCAAAAGGAAGTTAATCCATGCTCAGGTATTTTTCTGATTATTGCAGAGAAGGGTAGACTTTGTGGAATGAAACTGTTTATTTTACCCAGAAACACTACCTATTAAATAGCTCTATTTGTCATTAAAATTAGGAACTTGAGAGGAGTGAGGTACTGAAGAAGGGAAGTGTACTACATGGCTAATGAAGAGTGAAACAAGTGGAGGATGGGAAGGGAAGGCACAGAGGGCAGCATTCCTGAAAATGTGTACTTAGACCATCTAAATGCTTCTCTGAATTACTTAAACCTTAATTTTCTAAATATTTCTCTAACTTGATCTAGTTGTGCATCAATTTCTTATTAATAGAGACTTTATATCTGAATATATGAAAACATATTTAGTCTTCTACAAAAAGCATCTGACTTAGGAACAGTTTTTGTTTGAATCTGTGATGCTGCTCATTTCTACGTACATGGTCCAGAGCAGATTTATGTGGTCAGAGCAACATCCTGTGTGGTTTTTGTCTTAACAGAATGTGGTTAACTGAAGTGAGAGCAAGCTGAAGAGGGGAAGGTAGAATTTGAGAATTCGGCTACCCAGTATGTACAGTTTTTGTTTTGAATTTCTCCCTACTTTTGGCAGAACTCTGGTGCTGTATCATTCACTTTATAGTAAGGGTAAAACTGCTGGTTATGTTGAAATTTTAAAGTAAAAATAATCTTAGTGTCCCTAACATTTACAATTCACAAATATATTAGTGAGTTAGGAAAATGTCTTGCCATTTCATGTAGAGAACTTAAGTATTTTGTTGTGTTTTATATGTGAACATCACAAAGAGAAAAATTCACTGTGAAAACAGGTGGATCATTGTCATTCTTGAAGTAGGTCATAAGCAATCTGTTGTGGAAGGAAAGACAAAGCAGTGCAAGATGGCGTTTTCCAGGATCTTTTATCCCAACTCTGAAGCACAACTGTCAAGGAGTGACATTGGGCTGTATTTGAAAATAAAAGTTTTCATCACAGCAGTTGATATCAAAACCTCATTCTTCCCAGTAGGAAGTTATGTTAGAGAATTTTTTAGGAGCCCTAAAACTAGTGTACACCTCTCAGTAACGGAAGCAGTATTAGTCAGGTTCTTGGCTCTGTGTGTGTGTTTTTGTTTTCTGTATTCTTAAATAATTCACTTAATTTCTAGTCTGAAGTATTTCAAACAGAGAAATTGTATCTTCATCAACAAGAGCTTTTTAACAGTAGTCATTATTTCTTTCATGGGAAAGAGAAGCTGCTGCAGAAAAAAGGTTGAGAAACTAATAATGATTTAAACTGTATTTGAAAATAAGTATGCCTTGGAAAACCAAGCTTTAGAAGGGATGATTGTTTAAATAGCAAAACCAAAACTCTGCTTAGCTTAAAAGGAAACTGAGTTTTTTTTTTTTTTTTTTTTTTTTCAAAGCAGATAAAATAAAATAGCTGTGTCTGCCAGCAGTCTGAATTACTCTCTTACAGTACCAAATACAGCCAGTAGATGCCTGCAAACACCATAATATAATTATATCTGAGCACCTTTAGAAGCAGCATATGTAATGATTGCTATTGTGAAGGATCAGTATTTGGCATATCTAACCTTATTAACAAATATGTTAAAATCTCTATTCTAACAAGTATAGCCATAATGAAAATAGATTTGCAATGTTTAGGTCATTCTGAGTGACTGAGTAGTTCTTGTGTGTAATTATAGTAATATGTTCACTTCTACTGTGTTTCGATAACTCTATTTTATTTGCTAAACTGCATTCACTGATGTATGTTAGTACCTAGAAGTGACACAATGTAAGAGCGAATTTGGTGAAAATCAGTAGTATATTAAACTCGGTAAACAACAACAACAAAAAAAAGATCCTGTGTATCCTTCATGTTTAGCGTTCACAGTGGTTCCTTAAGTCATTGTATAAAGTCTATTGTAATAATTTATACTTCAGAGGGAAAGTTACTGCGGTACAAATTCTTTATGGGAAGCTGACTCTTGGACTATTATTGCATCAGAGAATAAATCTTAGCAGTATATCTGAATTGTCTTTGTCAGAAAACCAGTTGATCAAAGCATGGTTGGGACAGGATTAGCAGTGTTAGCTCTGAAATCCAGAAATTCTGCAGAAATATTTCTGATATGTTGCACGTCTGCTGAGCACTGCACCCCACCTGACCCCTAACCCCTAGGAGTACTTAAGTAAATTAAGCTAAAAGACAAGTTATGGTAGAGAAAGTACTTGTAGCAGTTCCTTTTTTCCTGTCTTTCGTGTTCAGTTGTCCTGATTCCTAGTTGGAAATTGGCAAATATTGGGAGCCTCCTATCTCACGTAGTAGAAAAGTACATACCTCATCCAGACTTGAGGATACTCGTTAGTAATGATAGGGCAGTGGATTTTTCCGGAGTCCAGAGACTACTTTGAGTTCAAAACTAGGTATAAAATAAGTTCATTTACCTTTTTTTATTGGCTTGCTGCTGGAGTGGGGAAGGAACAGAAGAATTCTTTGGAATTTTCTGCTAGGAGAAGGCACAACTTTTTTCCCTTGCCTGATTCTATTTTATAAGTACAATTATATATATATATATATTATTTTTTTTATTAATTATGGTCTGTGAGATAGTCTGTGTAATTTACTTAGGCATAAAGTTGTAAAATTAAGAGAGCGTGGTATGCTGTGGTATTAGTGCCATGAGGCAATTTATGAAGTATTTTATCGAGTATACGCATTCTATCTCACGATGGGATTTGACTCTGTTAGAAGGCAGTAGGTGTGCGTAGACCCATAATAGAGAAGTTGATGATGTGTAGGTAGTGAAGTGGTTTACTTATTGATGCAGTTTTATTAATAGCATGGTGAACTTCTAGGAGCACAGCCTGTGTATGTGAACTTCCTAAATTTTGGGGCAAGTAGTATTACCTGAGAGACTTTTAACATTCCATGAAAGTTATTAACTATTTCCATTGCATTTTTATTATAGGAAGTTTTCTCAAAGGGAATAATACTGCTCTCTGCTATAGCAACCGTAAGAGTTCACGGGGAGAATAAATTTGAAATTGTCACATCCCATAGGACTTTCGTCTTCCGTGTGGATAAAGAAGGTAAATAGAACATGTGTAATTCTAGTGATTGCCAAAAAGCCATATAATCACTGCTGATAAACTGTGTTTGTAAAATATAACTTGTTATATTGCTAGAGATATTTCTGGAATCCAGCTGTTTTGGGCTCATGAAATGGAACTGGAGATAACTGTAAAATTTGTAAGAGCAACTGAAATTGTCAGGGAATGGTTTTTTAAAACATCAGAATGAGAATACTGTTTTTCAACTCTTCTGCCTCCTCCCCCATCCTTCCCAAAGATGGGTTTGTCTGGATGTTCCTCAAGCCTCACTGGCAGCTCTTACAGGTTGTGTGCTCTCAGCCATCTGCTTCGAGTCACCACTTGATATAAAATTGACAAAGAGCAACAATGAAGTTGATGGTTGGAATGTGATGCTGTGATCAAAGGAAACCTGGGTTTTTCTTTGTGTCTTTATTTATTGCCTTATACAGTATTTTCAGCCATGTGTTGGTAGAGAATACAAATGGATGTTGTAGTAGGGAAGTTAGTGTGCCTTCTAATGTAATGCTTTATCAACGTAAAGCTGTAAGATGTGGAATCAATATCAGTGCATATATGACTTATTTGTGGAAACAGTCAAAATTGAATACCTAGAAAAAAAAGATATGCAATATGTTTTTACAGCAGTACATGCCAGACACATTATAGCTAAGGGTTTCTCAGCATTTCCATTATCAAATCCCATTTTTATGGGTTAGAACTTGGTTGTAAACATTTGCTGCAGGCTGTAACGAGTTCAGCATCATTGAACAAATCCTGCTTATCGGGTTTGGTTCAAATAATTTCGGTCAATTTTGTGTTCTTAGTTGGGTTTAAAAGTAGTATTTTTATTATTTTTGCTTTTCTCTTTCAAATTTATTTGTTTACTTTTTATAAACTGGAACATAACCATCTTAGTGCTGTACATTTTGTAGGGCCATAATTTGCTTTATGGACCGTTGCCTTTGAACACCATAAATGTTAACAGCTTACACTGACTTATAAAATACATTCAGAGCAGCCACTCGTTATACATGAAATAACATTCTCATTTAGCATATAAGCATCTTTGGACACAGTGGCCTGTCTGTAAAGCTGCTCGCTTAAGGTTAGCAATGCGTGCTGTATGAGTAATTTGGTCCTTACTATATCCAGAGCTGGATGATGTGTTCATAGTAAATTATGTAAGTAACTCAGCTTGCTTTCAATTATATGTACAAACTGTTACTTGATGATATTCCTTCTTTAGATTTGTGGTGGGGAATTTTGCTGGGACTATTTGAATTGTATTTAACTTCTTTTCAGAGATTCTGAAATTAATACTTTTATACATATTTCATCCCATGGATCTTAGAAACTTTCATTTCTTTCTCCAGGAGTATCAGAATAAAGAATGATATCATTGTCTTTGCTGACTTGTGTCCCTTGGTACCAGTGTTGGTCTGCAATCAGTGTTTTATAGTGCTCATTTTGTTTGCTTTCAGTGCTCTAACTTGTTATTTTTTGGTATATCAAGAATACATTATTTTTGAACTGATTTACATTTGTGATGGGGCAAAATTTAAGTAATTTGAAGACAGTAATGAGTTAGAGCATAATCTGCTCAGATGCAGCGTGATTTTCTTTAACTGGAGTGAAAATCCATAAAAAAAACCCCAGACCACCAAACTTTTAGACTAATTTGGTGCCCTCAGCTATACTGAAGCATTCGACTGTTCTTTTTGAAGTACTTTAAAAGGGTATGTATGAAAACTAAACTTCTAAGAGGAGCACTTGGATGACCTTCCCTAGTCTGTCTAGTGCTAGTCTTTCAGGCTATCTTCCTCATCTTTGGACTATTTTCAGATGCTTAAATTTGTGTATTTGTTCCTTTTTTGTTTTTTTGTTGCACATAACATATAAAATAAACATATTACAGTTGTAACAGTGTTCATTGCAGTTTTTGGCACTGACTGTGTCATCTTTATATATGCTGTGGATAGAACTTCCCTTCCCTCCCTGCACCCCCTCACTATATTTTGCAACCTGAATCTTTCAGAGCAAGAGTTCAAATATTCATGATGTTCCAATTGCATGGGGCACAACTTAATTCATTCAGAGTATTCAGCATTAAAGTATATTGATCTCAGTCTGATGAAATATCTGGACATAGTGAATGAGACTGGAACTTTATTACTTCACTTCCTTGTGTTCGTGTATTTGTAAGATGTTAAATTAATAATGCATGCAAAGATACTCAAACATGCATTTTCTTGATTACTCGGTACCCTTGACAGTATGAAGCTTAACCACTACACTTTAATGGAATAGATTGTAAATTGCCAAATGTTTTTGCTTAAAAGCATGGTGAAACATAGAATAGCATTGCTGGTGGCTTGCCTCTTCAGTGATGGATGATATTCAGGCTCTCTGTTTTTTGCTTACATAATTCCTGTAGTTCTTTCCCATTGATTTGGCTTCCAGAAGGTGAGCATGCCACCTGTCTACTACTTCATTCTTTAAGCGGTCTGGAATTAAGCATCTTCGAGCTAGTACTCATGATTTTAAGAATCTTGACCATCAGTTTGTATGACTTTCAATTTGTGTGTTGATTGTTGGGAGTTTATTGAATGTCTTTGATAACATCTCCACTGGTATGGACTTTGATGTTATTTTATTTTACACCCTACTCTTCAAAGTGTATGTTTTCTCTGATGTGATATAGCTATACCATCAACCAGTGTAGCATAGTAGGAAGACCAGGAAAACAATGTGTAGGAAGAATGGAGCTGATGCTTAACCATATGTCTTTTTTTTGTTTGTTTGTTTGTTTGTTTTGTTTTGTTTAGAAGAAAGGAATGACTGGGTTAATACAATGCTCAATGCCTTGAAATCACAGTCTGATAATAACTCTCAGTCTCAAACTTCTGTCGCCCCTGAGAAAAGCGGGTATCTTGAGCTGAAAGGATACAAAGCCAAAATCTTTATTCTACTTCAGGGGAGTACTGTGTGGATCTGCAAAAGTGAGCAGGTAAATTTTTCATATGCTTTTTGTGAATGCTTATAAAGATGGTTTAAGTAGTGAGTAGGAAATTGGTGGCTCTTTGTGAATAGGTGTATTTCAATATAAATGCATATCTCTTTCTATGTAGTACTTTATTGCTGCAATTCTCAGAAGGCTTCAAGAAGCAAGCAAAGTATTATGATATCTATTGTAAAATGGAAAAAAAACTGAATATATAGTGAGGTGAAGTGAAAAGCTCCAAGTGTCACAACAGGTTAGAGTCAGAGTTGGGATTAATTGACTCTGAAAATGTGTGCTATAAGCACTCTGCTATATCAGAAGGCTTATTTTGTGCACTGGTTTAACTGTCCTATAATACAGTGCTGTGGAAAGTGTGCTATACAGAAGTAGATTGTGATATTTAAGTAATACTTCAGGTAAATGTTCAAAACTGATATTCTTTGTGTTTTTAAGAACCTAGATTGGCCAGTCTCTGCTGTGCACTGTAGTATTTTAAATAAATTCATCTTAAAAAACATGATATAGGTCTGTCATTTCAGCTTCCAAAATCTAGAGCTTTCTGTTTTGTTTTGGTCATGACTATATTAGAATGTAAACCAGTTAACCGTGGAACTGCTTGGGATGATGTAGAGAGAGGATAAATGAGGATAATTGTATCCAATGAATGACTATGTGAAGTAGTGGAAGAAAAGTCTATTGCAGCACATGAAATAGTAGGTATTATTTCTATGTGAGGAAATCAATGACCCACAAGTGGCTGGAAACTGGGAGGGCATTTGGTGGAGGTGTTGTTACATGCTTGTGCCTTGTTCTCATTTTCTTTCGAATTTATGTACAGGCAAACTCCTGTTTCAAATGTGAATGGTCTCTCAAACTTGTCATTTTGGAGTTGATCTCACTTCATCTCTTGTTATCCTCTCAAGTGTGAAATTATTTAGATGGGCTTGAGGGACTGCATAATGTTCAATATGAGATCTTACTATTCTTTCCCAGGGTATGGCAGGAAATTTGAGGCTGAGAAAGATTTTTTCCTTTTTTTTTTTTTTTTTTTTCCCCCTTCCTTGGTGCACAGTAAGTTTTACTTATTGGGTACATTTTTTGAGGTCAGTCAAAATCAACTAATAAAAACCATTTTATTTGGTTCATGGGGCTAGGTTTTGGTAGT
The DNA here is from genome assembly GCA_026283785.1 of Coracopsis vasa. Classification (NCBI taxonomy): domain Eukaryota; kingdom Metazoa; phylum Chordata; class Aves; order Psittaciformes; family Psittacidae; genus Coracopsis; species Coracopsis vasa. The sequence continues at coordinate 15,680 of JANHGB010013147.1, forward strand.
GGGCAGGGCTACAGAGATGGCTTCTGTGAGAAGATGCCAGAAGTTTTGCCCATGTCCAACAGAGCCAGTAATAGCTGGCCCTAAGAAAACCTGCCACTGGCCAAGGCTGAGCTCATCAGCCACAGTGGTAGCGCCTCTGTAAGAAGGGAAAAAAACCCAAACCTGTACAAGGTGAATGTGTGAGAGAAACAGCTCTATAGACACCAAGGTCAGTGCAGAAGGGGGAGGGGCAGGAGGTGCTCCAGGCTCAGGAGCAGAGATTCCCCTGCAGCCCTTGATGCAGACCATGGTGAGGCAGCTGCTCCCCTGCAGCCATGGAGGTCCATGGTTAGCAGATACTCACCTGCAGCCCATGGAGAGCCCCATGCTGGAGCAAGGGGGATGCTGGAAGGAGGCTGTGACCTTGTGGGAAGACTGTGCTGGAGCAGGCTCCTGGCAGGACCTGTGCCCCTGTGGGGGACCCATGCTGGAGCAGGTTTGCTGGCAAGGGGACCCATGCTGGAGCAGTCTGTTCTTGAAGGACTGAACCCTATGGAAGGGACTCATACTGGAGCGGTTCGTGAAGAACTGCAGCCCATGGGAAGGACCCACACTGGAGGAGTTTGTGGAGGACTGTCTCCTGTGGGAGGGACTCCATGCTGGAGCAGGGGAAGAGTGTGAGAAGCCCTCCCCTGAGGAGGAAGGAGTGTCAAAAGCAACATGAAATGAACTGACCACAACTGCTATTTCCTGTCCCCCTGTGCTGCTGTTGGGAGAGAAGGCGGAGAAAATTGAGAGTAAATTTAAGCTTGGGAAGAAGACGGAGGTGGGGGGAAGGATTTGGTTTTCTTTCTCATTATCCTACTCTGATTCGATTGGTAATTAATTAAACTAATTTTCCCCAAGTCAAGTCTGTTTTGCCCATGACAGTAACTCGTGAGGGATCTCTCCCTGTCCTTATGTTGACCCATGAGCCTTTCACTGTGTTTTCTTTCCCTTGTATAGCTGAGGAGCAGAGTGACAGAGCAGCTTTGATGGACACCTGTGATCTAGTCAGGGTCAACCCACCACAAATGTGATGCAGTTTATGGATCTATACTGTTCTGCAGCTATAACAAAACTCCACAAATGATTTAGACATGTGATGTTTTACCGAAGAGTATTGGCTACATACTGTGTGAATTTAAGCCTGCAGCCTGTGTTTTGCTGAATGAGCACCGCAGAGAGAAATGTGTCTTCATAGTTGAGCGTGGTACTCATTAGCTAAACTGAAATCCTCAGTTTTGACTATTGTAACGACTAGGTGACCTACCAGTTTGTTTATTTAAGTAAAGTTTATAGCTAGAGGTCTTTAAGGAGGGACAAAACCAAAATGCAGATATGACACACACACCCCAGCCCCCCGCCAAGACCCCGCACTTCATTGATGTTCTCTTGCATCTTTCCAGTAGAAAGAAGACAAGCACCTTGCTTTACAGTCTCTGCCTGTGGGGTGACAGCCCATGTTGTGCTGCGGTGATCAGTGTTGCTGTTCTGTCATGGGGTTTGCAGGTATTTAATCAGTGAGAATCCCTGGAATTTAATCTTACCTATGAGAGTCCTCTCTTTGTGGATATTCACTGTAATAAGCCACTTCTAGCTTCAGAATCAGTACTATATTTGTCTCATGCCCCTGAATGCTTCTGAGTGATCCCTTATGGATGTTCTGAGCTTCTTGATCAAGGGAGAAATATGGTACTCCGATGAGGTATACAGACTTGTGAAGGAATTTCTCTTCCAGAGTGAAACTAGCTATGTCCCTCTTGAGAGTCTTAGTACCAAGCATCCAATTTTTGCTTTCTTCCTTCTGTTAGTAAACCAGCATATAACTGTTGGGAGCATCTTTCTTGCCTCAAGTAGTCCTTTGATCTGTTATCTGTTCTCTCTTGATATGGGGCACTCCCAGCTCTGCCCACTATTCTGAGTCACTTTTTCTGTGTGTTGATACAAAACTGTTACAGAGCCATTGTTGAAGGGTTCTTGATTGATCTGTTATGTTGTCAGACTATAGATTATGACTAAAATTATCTAAGACTGCTCCCCCACATCAATTTACTTTCTTACCAATTTTTGAAAAGTTACTATTCTCTGTGTGTGTGTGTATTCCGTGTATGTGTGTGTTGGTTCTATTGCTTGTGTGGCTGTATGGTAGGTTATATCTACTCTGCCATTTCAACATCATTAATTTCAGATTTGCCTTAGGTGATCATGAAAGCAAACCCTTATATAGCCTTTTTGCTAGATATTTATTCCCTTCTATTACATGGGTGCTCTGCAGAGATCACTGACTGCAGTGCCTCAGAAGGCAAAACAAAATCAAGCCATGAAACAGAATGGATGTTAGACATGCATCCAGCCTGTCACCTCTTTCTATGTGTATATTGCAAACAATGGTGCAAAGCCAGCTTCTTCCCAAAGCTTATTTACTTACAACCAAAAATATCAAATGGTCCTCCATTTCAAAAATGACTTTGTGTGATTTCTGGCTATTTGGGAAGCAATAAAAATAGCTTCAGTCTTTAAGCTTTCATAGTCTGCAATTCTTCTCTCTGTACCTCTTGTGTTCTATTTTCAAGTTGAAAACCGAATTAATTTACTGCAGCACTGAAGAAAAAACTCGATAATACAGCACTAATCCATTAGAGGGCTCTGTTGTTCTTTCCCTGTCTCAAGTTTGTGCTTTAGCCAGCAATTACCAGGCAAATATGTCAGGTACGTCCTCAAATCCTGTTCATATTGGAATTCACATCCATACTAGAACGACTCCCAGAGAGACTTAAGAGGGGGTCTATTATAACTAAAGTGCTAAAAGACACCTATTTAGACTTCTTATAGTGTTGAAATGAGATCGGATGAAGCTGATCCATTGATTTCGATTAAACTCGATAGAGGAGATTCTCCTGTTACTTTAAAAGATTTTTCTTCATTGTTAAAAGTGGAGAAGATTGTAAGCCAAATGCCAAATCCTAACATAAGCACCATGAACTTCATGAAGTTCAGACTGAGATCAGAACATCATGTCTTGGGCCCATTTCTAGTTAAAAAGTGATTGGTTTAGCTTGAGCTTCTGGCAGTGATATACTGCTAGTACGAAACCATCAATTTCTTTTGACTCTTCATGTAGTGTGAATTTCTTAAACTTCCTCTCTGGAGCAGAAGTGAAAAATAGATCGTACAGAATCAATTTGTTCAAGCTGCAACTTGCTGAAATTCCCATTTCTATTTCAAAATCATTCGTGCTTAAATAAAAACATGTCATCTGGTCCTTCATGACAGCTCAAAGATTGGCTTGAAATGTCAGTCTGTTGTGGTGGTGCCAGTGCTAACCTCTCCTTTGTGACCATCACTAGGGCTCTGACAGATGCTTGCCTGCTCTGCTAAGCTGTACCCCTTCATTAGACATTAGATACCAGTGAATCTTAAATACATCTTGAAGTTGGGAGGGTGCCAGGGGGAGTTGGGTGTCACAGTGTTCACACTAGAATTTGGCTTTGATAAAGAGAATTTAGGATCCTCTTTGTTACTTCTCTGGGTGTGGTTCTGAAACAGCTGTATTTACCTGGGATATTTCAGGAAACTTTGCCAGATACAGAGACTGGGGAATGGTATGTATGGCTGTGTGCCATAATTATTTGTGACTCTTTTCCTCCATGCATGACTCTGCAAGTTAGAACTTGAATAATGATGAGTATTCTCTCTGTAATGTGTAAGCAATAGTACCCATTTCTTATTGAAAACCTCTTGTTTCATTTTGGCTCAATGTTATTGATTTCTAGAGGATTTTTTTGTTTTGTCGAAGATTGAACTGATTTGCTCTTTGGCAGATGGAAATGTTTATTCATGTTGAGTAAGCCAGTCAGAGACTGCCTAGTAATTTTCATTTCCTCTCTAGTGCTAATGGTGCACTTAAAGCAAAACTGGACAATGTCAAATGAGGTAGATACAGGACATTATATTCAACAGGTAGAAGATGGCAGAAGGTATGATAATATAGAGAACTGATAAGGGGATAGATGGAAGGACAAGTCAGAGATGATGCTTGAGAGTGGTGTTCTGAAATAGAGGAAGAGATGTGAATGTCAATGGGAAGTGGAGGGGTATATGTGTGTATCTCTGTGTGCATAAGAGCAGAGGTGTGTTCTTATCTCTGTCAAGAAATGCAGGCTTACAGGGGAGTACTTTGAGCAGCATGGTGTAGTGGAAGGTGTTCCTGTCCACAGTAGGGAGGTTGGACTGGATGAATTTTAAAGGTCCCTTCCAACCCAAACCGTTCTATGAATCTGTGAAATGCAGTGCCAGAGGCCATGTGATTGGAATTCATGGGTAGACATAGAAGTCTGTGACTTTTTTGATATACAGCGATAAGATTTTATCATCATGCTATGCAATGGAATTGTTCATTAGGAAGTGTTCTGTTTTTCGCTGGAGAAAATGTAATCCTGATTAATAATCCTGAACATGATGGATAAGAAAAAGGAGTCCTTAAAAAAAATTAAGTAGAGGATCTATTAAGTACAGTGGAAACTGTCTTAACAATGGAAGTTGAACAGAGAAGAGTAGGTAAATGAAGTCCTGAAGATCAGTAGCAGCGATTGTTTGTCATGCTAAAGCATCATGAAAAAAACCCTGTTGTATTTAGGTTCTCGGTTTATCATTGTGATAATATTTGTGAGTATGAAATGAGCCCAGGGTGATGGCAACAGCAATCTGAGAGTTGGGTAGAGGAGTTGAATGTAGGTTGAATAGACAGCAAAATTGTTGCTTAAAGATTGTGAGATCTAATGAGAAACACTGAGTAAAGCAACTGACATTTTTGGAAAGGAAGGTAGGGAAAAAGCTAGGGGACTGACAGCAACAAAAGAAAGCAAGAGGAGGAATGGACCTTTCTGAGAGTTGATAGGTGGTGGGAGAAGTGCCTGGTATGCACTGGGGTGGAAGGTGGAATTACTTGAATTATTGAGAATGAGAAGAAACAGTGCTGTCTGTGTTGTGTTCCCCCTGTCCCCCATACTCATTTGCCCCCTGCCCCAAGCACATGTGTCCTTTTGGAGATTTTGTGATGGTATTTTGCAATAATAACTGGGAAGCTCTCTAAAGATGCTCTCTAAAGAAAGAGTTCTCTACTTAATTGCTGATGCAGACCATGATCCAACATGTTTACAAACATGAATGACCCTGTCCTGAGATGCCTTAAATAGATGGAGGTGACAGAAAAATGAATGAACATTTGTCCTTGTGTGATTCATTCAGGATTTAGTCTTTACTTAAGAATGATACAAATCTGTAGCAAGATGTTAAAAAGAAAACAACCCAAAAATATACTGAATATATTGGAGGGGGGAAGGTTGAGATCAAGTGGTTTAAAATCAAATGTACTGATACATTGGTGACTTGAAGTGGAAACAAATGATCCAGCCTCTTTTAAATACAGTTGTTTTCATCAGGCTGTAGCTGGGATGATACATTAAGATCATATTCCCAATTTCTAGCAGTTCATTAGCAATAAATTAATTTGTGTCTTCCATGCTGAAAACCATGGCAATGGTCAATTGCTGTGCATGACATCAGAAACAACTAACTCAGGAAATAACTTAATTCTATTAAAAAAAAAAAAAAAAAAAAAAGGGACAACAAAAAAAACCCCAAACAAACCCCAAAAAACTTAAAACCTTCTTTTTTCATTAGTTGTGCAAACCAAAATGAATAATTACAGGAAATTATGTTGAATGGGGGAAAGTTTTGCTTTTGTTCAGTTTTAAACTATTTGCACCCCTACTCCAAAAAAGGATAAAATGGTTATTAAAAAGAGTATGCTGTTAAAGTAAGGTGGTTGAATCAAACAAGAAAAAATGTGTTAGTGATCACCTTTACCCGGAAGATCTACATTTTACATCTAAAAATAATTTGTGGGATGTTCTAGATTGTTGATGGTAATACTATAGAACATGGAGCCAGGCATAAAGAGGAATTCTATTAAAGAAAAGTTAAGAAGTTAATGTTAACCTCTTCTGTGCTTTAGTTCCCTGAGGATTTTAGTTTTCTTGTTCATTTGTTTTTATGCTGTAAAGATGTAAGTACACCTAAAGCAATCACAAAGCATAGTAGAAAGCCTAATGCTTCCACAGTGATCAAAAGCTTTGTGATTAATTTGTTTTGGGGTGGAAGGTAGGGGAAGGAGGAGGGAAAATGGCAAAGTCATCTGCTTCTCAGTAATGCGTGGTTAAGCTTTCTGGATGACTAATACATGTGAAAATTAACAGTGAAGAAAAGTGGGATTTGTTTGAATGTTATGAAGAAAAAAGATTCTAGAGTGGCACAGTACATGCATAAGGACTTGAAGGTTTTAGATCTACTTGTTATAACACTATTAATGCAGTACTGGGGAAATCTGTTTTCCTCTAAGAGAACCTGAGAACATTATCTATCGCCATAAGTGTGACTTACATTGAAGAACCTATAGCTTGGCTTCAAATCTCATGATAAAATAGTCTATTGGATCAAAAGACCTGCATATAGGAAGCACAGAATCATTATGTGTACTTTTATGTATAATGGTAGACCAGGTCTGCCTTTATTTATTTTAAATCACACTAATGAGTTATTTCTGCATTTAATGAACCTGAAAGATTGTATAATTGGTATGTGTGCATATATATGTGTATATACAGTTAAATAATGGCATGATTTCTTCCTTTTGTGTGTGCAATAAGAAGGCTTGAGATGACAAACTGAAAAAAAGCAAATATTTTTTAAGAATACTTATCTGTTTTCTGTCACTAGCTCAATATACTGTTGAGTGAAATGCAGCTGGAATGTTATTTTGCACATTGTTGATTCTTGTTTAATTGTAATTGGTTCTCACAGGAGACATGCTGAAAATCTACTTCATATCTTTGATTTGCTTTTTCTCCTTTAAATTGAGGTCAGTGTATACCACATTTTTCCTGTCTGTTACTTATATGCAGTTGCCATGTTTGGTTCAGAAGTAACTTTAAACGTACCAGTGGCAACACTGATCACTCTTTTTTCCCTCAGTCTGTATCCTTTACGTCAGGTATTAAACTAATTAGCATAGCTGAAATATTAATACTTACGTAAAGTTACAAAACCATTACAACAGTGAAGAGCAGAGCACTTCTGAGGCAGTGTAGGCAACATATCCTCACTGAAGTGTTCATTCCACAGAATTAAAGATTCCACAGAATTAAAAAACGAACATACGTTAGTGTATGTGAATTCCATTTTCTAATTAAAAACACCGTGATATGCCATTGCAAATTTTATATTATTTAGCATATATCTTCTGGTATTGACTTACCATTTTTGAAGTGTGTAACAACTAAGTTAACTAAATGCAGTTTACGAATTTAATCTTTAATTGATGTAGCTGAACTCAGCAAGTAATATCACAAAAGGATTTTATTTTTTTTTTGTTGTACATTATTTTTATGGTAAAGAGCTAAGTTGCAGGGATCTTATTTTTGAATGCTAAACATTAGCAGAGAGGTGAAACTATACTTTTGTCCAGTCTGAAGTGGAAAAGCAGTATTCTTCAAGACCTTAGAATTCTGTCAAATCTATGACAAGTATGATCAGATGAGCACTGGCAGTCACATTATGATAATTAAAATATTCTCCTTGGTTGCAATACTAAATAAAATGGATTAGCATGCACTGGCAGGAGACCAAAGAGTGTGCCTGCAGTTCATTAGTGTGCCTTGTAACTGACACAGTAACGTCTAGAACCCAGAGCACTGAGAAACAGGTGATTGATCATGATGCATTTAGCTTGCAGGAGCTGAACAGGCAGGAAAAGCACAGTTGTTGGTAAAGAGAACCGTTTTGGCATTCATGCATTTCTGTTGTTGAGTTCATCAGAGTAAAGACCATTGGACTTTAAGATGTCCACAATTTGTACTCGCCATCCCCCCCTTTTTTTTTCTTTCATACCCTTTCGTGCACACACCCCCTCCCCCTTTTTTGTTACGTACAATTACTCAAACAGTGGACGCTTGCTCCAGAACTGTTGTCTACACGGTGAGCGTTGCAGATGTGACCAGTTCTTGGCTGTCGGTGGAGAGAGAGCAGGCTGGAGTTGCTATTGGACTACTAAAATAATTAGGCCGCTTGAGTTTTCATCAGTTATGCAAAGTGGATGATTTAAATTAGCATTGTAAAGATCCTTAAAATACTGAGATTGTTAATATCATAGTAGCTTAAGTGACATTTTAATCTTCTAGACCTTAAATAAATTGTTTTTCATTTGTGGTGGTTTCTTTGTTGTTTGAAGCTGTATGGCATCATTCAGATAATAACAAAGCATTACTTTCTTTACTTCACTATCTTATATCTGCAGACTTTATTCTAAATTAATGTACCATTCTTACAGCATAAGGAAGGAAATTTATGTCCTACAGCATCATAAGGATGTGGGGAACACCCCAGTGTGCTTTCTCAGCAATAATTTCTGTCCCTTGTTAATAAATTGCTAGGCCAACAAATTTGAACTTAATCAACTCAAACTGAATTATTGCCTCATGAAATACTTCAGTGTCATTGTTATTAAATGAAATTCTTCTTCTTAAATATTTTGCATGCAAAATAGTATCATCTTAGAGATGACATGTTTTAAAGCTCAGTCATTAAAAATCAGTCTTACAGATATGTCCAGAAAACTTCACTCGGAAGTTATTTCCATCTCAGTATGTGGGTCACACCTCCCACAAAGGTCCACCAGAATGATTGATTGATATCTAACACTTCTAAAGAAACATTTGAAAAATGCTATGTCCACTAAATGTAGCAAAAATCAAACTTAGTTACCTTCACTTTACCTGGAAGGTTGCCAAAACAGTTGGCAGTGGGCAGCTGGAGGACCATGTGAGCAGGCCAGGGCAGTGGTTGAGAAGGAAAATATATTGAGGTTAATAACAGAGGGAAAACAATGATTCGGGAAGTAGAAAGTGGAAGGTTTGTATTTTAAGTGATGTCTAGTGACATTAGTATGTTTTGAGCATTTCAAACATCTTGATTGAGGTTTAGGGGTTTTTTTTTGTCTTTTTGGAGACTTTTATGTTGTACTTCTACAGTATTTCCAATAAAAGTTGCTTTGGGGAGGAAAAACAGAAACAAAAAAACCAGCAAACAAAATGTTGAGCCAATGAATGCAATAGCTGATAAGTGTGTTTTACTCATGGAGATAAACACTTTAATTACTGACTTTGCTAATCCTTTTGGGGATTCTGATGTCTAATATTTGAGTATTACAGCTCTTGTCTATTTCTTTAAGGTGAGTTAGGTTATTAAAAAAAAAATAAATCTGTCCATTGGATATAATTCCATTTTGATTATGGAAAAATTCTTGTCTCTGTCTTGTACCACCCAGTGTTCTCAAATTGCGCAGGCTTCCATGCTCCGCATCTAGGCAGAGTGGAGTCTGTATCCACTATACTGCATTTGTCCATGTTTATACATGTCTACAGCCTAACACCATTATGCAGAGCTTTGTTAAAGATACGAGAGTGAGGTCTGAAAAGGTTTTGAAGCAGTGTGGTTGCACTGGTATAATTAATATGGCTTTGTATACTGCTTCCTGTTTCACTATCACCCTCTCTGGCACTTGTTTTGAGAGGCTCTGCAGGATGTTGTGTGATGATGAGAGGTGTGATGTTTTTTCCAGCCGAGGGCTGTAATTCCTTGCCATGGGGTCATAAAGAAGTTCAAAGGCAGATAAAATGACAGCAGTCAGCAACAGCAGCTCAGCTCCTGCAACACAGGAGTAATTGCAGCCCATTATTACAATTGACTTTCACTTCTCTCCCCTGAAGGAACTGAGCAGCTGCCAATTTACTGGGCTGCAAGAAAACTGATGAGCCAGGAGATGGGGGTCATAACAAAAGTTAACAAACTGATCAAGGCAAAATTCATTAGTCCTGAGCAGCCATAAGGGAAGAGAAGGAGACAGTGCTGACTGGTCATCACTGATGCCCAGGGCGGAGATGGATTCTGACTTCCAGGTTGGTTTGTTTCACTTTGCACTTCTTTTTTCACAAAAAGAAGCGAGGGGAGTTCTAGCATCTTTTGTCTTACTTTAAAACAAACCAGCCACACAGTAAAGGTACCTGCCATTTTTATGTGACTTTTCTAGAAAAGGATTATTGCACTGTGAATCAATATATCAGCTCTTTTTTTCTGTGTGCTCTGTAATCATTCCTGTGTGTTAGGTGTTTACAGGTTTCCCACTTTCTTTTTACAGCTAAAAAAGGATGATATATAACTTGCTTCCTCTTCCCTCTTTTATTAAATGACAGCGTGCAGTTGGTAAAACTTAGAAGCCTGATTTGAGGATGATCTTGAGTCCTTGCATTTGCTTACAGTAAATGTGTACAATTAGCAGTTTAGATGTGAAAATTGAGTGTCTCATACTGGTATTCTTGGCAATAAATGCTAATGCAGAAGTAAAAGAGTTACGTCTACATAAAGCTGTTTCAGAGGCTCTGTTTCCTCATCCTTCTCTCACTGATGAGGTATGGAATATCAGAAATATTGCTTAATATATGCAGGTGGATCTGTACTGGAATGTTACAGAGAGATGGAAAAATAAAGGTTAATGGAGTGCACTGTAGGTACAAAACCTGAGGATGTTATCTCATCCCAGTTCTGTACGATTCTGTGGTGCTGGCTTTTCAGGTCTTCTGATTGTTCAGGTCTTTCCTCCACAGACCTAAATTTCATTCTTTTACACTGCATGCAGATGTGTTTTAAAATTAACCTTAAGTAGCCTGTGCAGATTTTGTTCTAGCTGCTTGGCCTTCTAAATGCAAAAGTTAAAGTTGTATTTTCAGTATATACAGGCAGGGCAGTTTAAGGAAAGCTGTTGCTTGTAAGATCTAAACACACATTCCTGGGGTGAATCTCCAGCTCTGTGAATGTCAGTTGGAGCTTTGCCATTAATGTCAGAATTGCCAAGTTTTCATTTTAGTCTAGCATTTTGTTTCATTCCTGAATTTTTGTTCGTCCTAGTTTCTTAAATGGCATGGTCGTGCTGGGAAAATACCCCTTATTCTAACTTCAGTGTGTTTGCAGATTGCAGCTGCCCTTTCTTGCTAATATAGAAGGATTTTTTTAAGATTTTCTGTTCTCAAAAATCATTGTAGCATATTATGAGCCTCCCCACCCACAACTGGTACAAAGTGCTGCTGCTGGGTTTCTGAATATCCTGAAATAGAGCAATTTTATAATTCAAATTCCAGTTCTGTTTTACTGTTTATGAGGTTCTCTTTTGCAGTGTTATCTTGATCAAGCCTTTGCAATTTTGATGCAGCTTCTGCGTTATGAGATGCACCTGCATACCTTCAACCATGAGCCAGAGCAGCTTTTTCATAGCTGTGCTGCAACATGACATGAAGTGAATTCAGTTTGCTGGTGTCTAGATCAGGATGTTGCTGTTGAGATCAACCTGTAAATTAATGCTTTACTTTTTTGTTTTCTTGTCAGTTTCAATGAACAAGTTGCCACTGTAGGTGCTGTTCTTTACCAGTCTCTGATTTTTAAGGCATCTTGGCTTATCTCAATGTAGCAATATATGTATATTAAAAAAAAATTGTTTTCATTATTGGATGATTTTGAAGGCTGTTCCAACAGATCATTGAGGAGAGATTTTTAAACTTTCAAAATGTGGAAGTTAAGCTTCTATTTGCTACATTACTCAGTTTATTAGTGGTTTTAGAGTAACAGCATCAGTAGTGATCAAGGCCAGTTGCCCCATGCTAAGAATGTGCTCTGGAACAGAGTTAACATTGCTCTTGGCTAGTTTTGCTTTTTCAGTCTCATTACATTCAGATGTGCAATACTTCTTGCTTTTGTAAGGAGACAGATGGGAGTGAGAGACCTGAGAAGTGAAAAGAATTCAGGTAGAATCATTACACTAGAAGGGAGCCATGTGTCTTTAGCTAATTCTGGTTCCTACAAGACCTTCCTGTGTTGTTCATTGTGTGACAATGGAAGCTTAGTGAAACAAATAGAAGATAAATACAGAAATGGTAACTGGAGATAATTTGTTAAAGACCATGTAATTTTTAGCGTTCTTTCCACCAACGAGCATTCAAGTTAGTATGAAGGTTACTTGAGGATATTGTAGGGGCATTTTAAGGATTTTTTTGGTTGTTGTTGTTTTAGAATGGTTTGGGTTGGAAGGGATACTCAAGATCATCTAGTTCCAATCCCTCTGCCGTGGTCAGGGACACTTTCCACCAGATCAGGTTGCTCAAAGCCCTGTCCAACCTGGCCTTGAACACTTCCAAGGAGGGAGGATCTACAACTTCTTGGGGCAACCTGTTCCAGTGCCTCACCACTCTCATAGAGAAGAATTTCTTCCTATTATCTTATCTAAATCTACCTACTTTCAGTTTAAAGCCATTCCCCCTCATCCTGCCACTACATGTGCTTATAAAAAGTCCTCTCCAGATTTCTTGTAGGCCCCCTTTTAGGTACTGGAAGCTGCTCTAAGGTCTCCTCAGAGTCTTCTCTTCTCCAGGCTGAACAAGCCCAATTCTCTTAGCCTGTCTTCATAGGAGAGGTGCTCCAGCCCTCAGATCATATTTGTGGCCTCCTCTGGACTTGCTACAACAGGTCCATGTCCCTCTTGTGTTTGTGTCCTCAGAGCTGGATGCAGTGTTCCACGTGGGGTCTCAGGAGAGAGAGTCAAAAGTTTGGGGGTTTTTAACTTTTAATTTGTCACAATATTTTCTTTAGAGTATGGTTGCTCTGATTTTGTACAAATATTTTGTCATTTTCTGTTGGCTGTTTTTTTGCTTCTAATTTGCAGAAAGTAACTTCACTGCAAGCTTGAACTTACTTGGTTTTTACATAAAGTGCTTCTAGTTGGTAATTTTTGAGTGTTGGAAGACTGATATTCATGAAAAATTTAGATTGTTATGCTAATTAAGACAAAGACACTTATTTCAGTGAGGTTGTATTAAGTTTAGACCCAATCCTGAAATATGCGTATACTGCAGATGGTTTAGAGCTTGACCCTTGTTTTATTTTTGACTATCATAAAAATATTTGAATAGCTTCTCTGTAATTGTATGGGATTATTCCTTTTCATTGTGAATGATTTTGATTAAATTGTGTGGCTGTGATGGTTGCCCTTCTTAGCTTTAATCATTGTGAAATCAAAACTGAAAGAAAAATGACTAAAAACAAATGGTAATAGCTTTTATGTGAGCTCATAATAAAACTTACGACGGATTTACTAGTTCAGTAAACTCTATAAGCATTTAATACTCTATCCTTTTCAGTATTTAAGTAGTGAAAAGTAGATTGCTTATTTTTAAACTGCATTGATTTGTGAAACTCTCTTTTGCATATTTACTTTTATACTAATAATGTTTTCTTTATGTGAAATCACTGCCATCACAGCAAATGCAGAAGTGAATAGCTGCTAGGCAGTAGCTGTATGTGTCCCCAGTAGTGCTTTTGCTTTACAAAAAAATAGGAAAACTCTGCATTCATCAGCCATTTTCATCATTGTTTATCTCATAAACACAAGTTAGTATACGCAAATATAAAGCTAGCAGAAGAAATGTTTTCTTTGAAAACAAAACCAACCAAAACCCAAACCTCACTGCCACCCAACCCCTCACCCCACTCTATTTTTAGTTGAACTAAATGTAAGAAAGATGTCTTCCCAGGAGAGAAAATACTGAAATGACTGACTAGGTTTAGAAAGATTCCTGCTTATCAAAAGCTACTGTGAAGAGTTGCTATTGTGGCACCAGCCCTCTCTTGGTCCAGGCACAGATAAATGTATGGTAAAACGGTTGGTGCTGCTGTCCCCTCACTGTTTTAGAATAAATGTTAGAGAAGTGGGAATAATTCACATCATAGTTTGGTCTCCTTAGGTTTCTGATTCTTGGCATTAATGGGAAGTTGCTGCTTTACACTGGCTTCTAAACATGTCTGTAACTCCATGGAGTCTAGAGCACATACTTTGAAGTTACTAGGCATGCATGGACACACTCAAGATAAAATTCTTCTACTAAATATGTATTTATGTCTTTCATAGAAGAATTTTTTTTTTGCTATTTTGGTTGAGATATTTCAAAAGTTGTAAGTAAATCTGAAATTTGATAGCGTTTAATGTCTCCTTTAAGTTAGGGTGAATATTTCTCAAACAGACGAGAGTTTATACTGTCTGGCCAAAACATTTTGTGTGGGTCTGTAGTTTCCTTAGCTTATTTTTTCCTCTTAAATTGAAGATCATAATGTCACTTGTTAAAGTGAAACTTTTCTCTTCATGGTTCTGTGAGCAGCAGGTGTCTAAAATCTCTCTAGCTAGAAAAAGCACTCTTAGTGCAATCCATATTTTATTAGAATACTCCTCATAAGGGTTTGTGGGTTTTTTGTGTGTGTATGTGTATTTTGTTGGAATTTGAATAATTTCAGAAGAGCCATTCAATTTGATAGGATCAGAAATCTAAACTGTCAGTTTTATTAATATCAGCAGGGAAATCCTGTAGTGATCTGGTTATGATAAAACGGGATATGCTTGGAGTATTTGGAAAGCCATAGGTACTTTTATTTTTTTAAGATGTGAAAATGTTCATCATAGTTAATCCTGTTTGGACAGCACTCCAGAAAATGTTGAAATATTTTCTTTTTCTTTTAAAAATTAATTGTCCTTTGTAAATATTTTGAATTTTGCAATTATTTACAGATTAGATTAATGAGTAAAAAAAACTTTAGAAAACTTTCTTCATCAGAAAATATTACTTTTGCTAATACCTATTGAAGGACAAATTATGAATTTTCTATACTTGTGAAATGTGACATTATATCAGTAAATTTAATTTTACTAAAGTAGAAGGTAGTAAATAGGAAGGTTTTATATGTACGGTGAGGACTAATTGCCTTAGCACCTTACTGTCTGCAGTGAATAAATAAAAGCATTGTGTTTGGTCGGTGATGCTTTTTAATGGATGATGTCATATTTGTTTATCTGAACAGGTGGATTTGGGGGAAAGTGGGAACTCCATTATTTGGAGACTTTCTCGGTTCACTGGGGGATCTTTGCCAGTGGAGGTGTCATATCAATTTTCTCTGTTGTCCAGTGACAACTGTACAAAAATGTTTATGAAGAGGTTCATCAATTTTGCATGACCTCTACTCTAGATTCTAAAGTATCACAAAACCATTCACAGTCTGTCCTTCCTCTAGGAGTTCAAACACTTTGCTAGCAGTTTGTCTGGACTGAATACCTAATGAGATCTTCAGTGTGTGTGTTAAGCTTCAGCAAGAAAATTAGACAGAAATTAATTCAGAAAACCATAACTGTACATGGTACTTTTAGAATACACAGATCTTCTGATCTCCAGAGAATGCTCCAAGCAGCTTTCCGGTTGTGAAGTAAGTTCCAAAGAAGAGTACAGATGGCTACTTTAAAACTTTAATAGTAATAGCTATGTTTAAAAATGTCCTTGTATTAATAAGAGGTGCTCTGGGTGCTCCTTACAGGGGAAGTGTTTAAAGCGCTTGAGTTTGCGATGGTGGCTCTAGGAACACCTGTTTCAGCTAAATGGGGAGGAAAACCAAACAAAATAACACTGCCCACCCCTGAAAACAACCAACCAACCAAAAAAAAAACCACCCAAAACCAAAGCAAAGGAAAAAATTCTCAGTAAGACAAAACCAAAACAAACCAACAAACCCAAAACTAAACAAAAAAAAACAAAACCAAACCCTCACCCATAGGCAAGTGGAAGGGGTCAAACAATAAAAGTGAGGAAAATTGAGGAATTTCCAGGTAATAATAGGTTTTTCATATGTTAACTGGCATCCCTCTAGGATGAAAAAGGTGTGAAGCAGGCAGCAAGAAATGAACTCTGAAACTGAATGAATTTCCTTGTGTTACGAGTGGTATGCAGTTGTCTAAGGAATGCAGTTGTCTCTTTAGTATGAGGTAATGGTATAAACACCCATTGGAACAAGAAAGGTGAAAGCCTTGAGTATAGGCTGTACTTGCTCATGACAGGCTTAGAATGTTATTTATGTGTTTGTTTAGCTGCACTGCCTTTATGTCATCTGATGCTTTGTGAAGCAGCAGAACACAGCCCAGGCAGGCTGCAGTTTGCTTCATCCTCTCTAGCTAAAAAAATGCTGACTCCTGAAGGAGTCGCATGCTGCAGAGAAGCCCTGCTGGAGGGGAGTTACCGTAGATGTTCAAATTGGAGCTTTGTCTCTGCTTGCCTTTTCACATGTAAGGGTGGGGTTGGCAACAAAGATAGCAGTTTTGTCTCTCTTGCTTGTTATCTGTCAGGGTATTTAGGAAAGATAGCAAGGCAGGTTTTGTATGTAGCATTACCAGCTTGCTTTTGAATGCTTGGTTCTGTCTTGTGTGCCTCAGATGTTGAGAGTGTTGCTTTCTTAATATGCTGTGTGACAAGAAAAAGAAAGCGTGTGCATGCAAAATGGAGTATGGCCTGAATCACACTTTCTATACCTCAGGTGAACTCTGAATTGTAGAATAGTTAATAATTCAGTCCTTTCAATATTTTCCTAAAGCAGCAATGCAAGGACTATGGTGCCTATAAGTCATGAAATCTATTTTCCAGTAATACCTTTAAAGTGCTTTGTGTTCAAATATACAACTTTATGTAGAATTCAGTTCCTTATATCCATGCAACTGATCACATCTGTTGATTCAGAAATAACAAAAAAGTTATTGGACCATCACTAAATGGCATGCATACAGATTATTTGCAATAGCAAGGTGTGGTTGCAGCATGCATTTGTTTGTTGTTTTTTTTTTTTTTTCCCTGTCTTCCATTTCAGCATGTTTCTGCACAAGTGAGAAACTTCTGAATATTTGGAATTATAACTTTTTCTTTCATCTCTGTTGTCATCTTTGTTTTTGAGGACTAAGAAATTGAAGCTTTTAATTTATGTATGTATGTGTTTGTTTGTAGCTGGTGTCTTTCAACATCCCTTTCCAGATTGTATGATCTTGTCTTAGTTGACTGTGACCATACATTAAAGACTTCCCTTCTGGGACTAGAGAAGAGGGGAGTTGGGAAGCTGTCCTCTGTTGTGACTTGGTTTCCTTAAATCTTAAGACCTGAGGTATTCAGTGGCTGCTCTTATGTTGAATTTGATTGAAGCCAAGCATCTCTCTAAAGTAGAAACTTACTTGGTGTAATATGGGGAGACAGATGCTCCTGTGATTATGTAAACTTCATATTTGAGGAGAACTCAGTTAAAAATCTGAAAATTCAGAGAAGATCTGTATGAAATTACATTACCCCAATTACAGATTTGTGTACCCACTCTAAACATGGAAAAATTGGACACTCAAATACATACAATTTAATATTATGCAGTAGATACTGTATTGTACTGTTTTCTTCCTCAGGATCACAAAATCATTCAGAGCATTGTTTACTTAGTAACTCTAATAATTTTAATTTCTTTTCATGGAGTAACCTGTGCCTATTTTATTGAACACTGTTGAAAAGTGTGTTACAGAAAGAATCCTTCACCAGTAAAGGACCGTTCTGTGAGGAAATGATTAGTAATTGCTGTGTTTGGCTATTTGAGGAAAATGATTAACTCATATTTCATCAGTTCCTGATAGGTAAAGGAACATGATTATTTCCTCCGTATGACCACACAATTCTGAGATCAAAAAAAAAAAAAGAATGATTCAAATATCCATCTATTTTGCATTTTCTGTTTTCACTGTCTTTTATGGAGGTTTGAAAGGGAATAGTTTTCTGTCAGGCTATACCTGCTCAAAATACTGCTTCCATAGGTCTTAACTGAACTTCCGGTTGCTCAGCAGCTCTGCAAATCAAACTCTATGGCAAACCCTAGAGCATAAAGTCAGGTACTTAGAAATGAAAAATGTACGGTGAAATGACTGAATGCGAAGGCTTTTGATTTACACTGAGTAAAAATTGGCAAAAGCAAAGATAAGACCTGACTCTCCAGGATAGTATTCAGTCACTTTAATTATGTGATCCTCCTTTTAATTTTTTTTTTTTTTATATATATATTTTGCAGCCTATACAGGAAGGGGGTTTTCATCATCATGTGTTCTAGAGCATACATACAGCAAGCAAGGCATGGGCCTGATGGTGCATAATCAAGTGATTTAAAATTGTATTGATACTGCAAAATACACTCACAGAGCTGCTGAAGTGAGGATTCTGAATTACTTCTATACTATCTCTATAGAGTGATTTGTAATTTATAGGAAAAGTAGCTCTTAAGGTTTTAGCTACGATAGTGTTGGTCAAGAATGCGTTTTTGAAACAAATCACTTGGTTGTCCCCACTTCTTCTGTGTTGGTTTTCATTATAGAGGCATCTCAAAGTACATGTACTAGATCCCTTTACAATATAATGATGTGAAGTACGGTGTACTCCAATAGCATATCCAATTCCACTGCAGTCAAGCCTACTGCATGGCACTTACTAGAGCTAATGTAAGTGTCCCTTCTTGCCTCTTGCTCTCTTCCTTCTTTTTAATCTCCAAAATTATGAATGTCAGGTTGTTACTACAAGATATTTTGTGATAATAACTCAAATAATTTTCAAGTGCTTCTATTAGGAGATGCAGGAATTTAGCTTGGCTAAGTAAAGAACCTAAAATTGATAATGTAACTACCTCAACATATCACAACAGAGGAGCACGAAGCTGCAGAGTTAACATGTGCAACTTGAATTCTAACATCTCCTTGCTCATCAGGGCTTGAGTTGGCAAACTTCATGTTCTTTTAACATCATTTTGGATGTGTGTGTGTAATTGTATGTGTGCGTGTAATTATATAGTATATGCTTCACTGCAGTTTCATTTTGAGACCTCATTAGGAAGACTGTAAGAGAGAGTACATGTCTTTATTTAGGGCATTTTTTTATTCCAATCCATGATCCATAATGATCACCTAAAATCTGTATTAAAAGATTTTAAGCTGTGATGAGGGACATAAGTCTCTACAGATTTGAAAAGCCTGATGGAAGATAACTGGGGAGGCTAAGCCCAAGTGTAGTTTAAAAGGAGAGGAAATCAGTATAAACTTGCGGAGAAGTTAATTAATGTCATCAAAACAATTTCTCCATTACTAGTCACTGTTCCTCAAACTCTAATATATAAATGTTTTAATTTTTCATTAACACGGAAACAATTTTTTTCCATGTTTCTGTTGCGGAAATTGGCCTGCCTTAATAGCTGAAAAGGCTGAAATATATATCTTTAATTAAGGAGGAGAGGAGAGGAAAAGGAACTATGATTGCTTTATCTGAAGGATATCTCTCTGGAATAACTTGGTTGTTTGAAGGGAATCAAATACCATGAGGCTAGAATGAAGAAAAAGTCTAAATTACATTAAATTTTAAGGGAATTCTCAGATCTTTCGGACGTAAGTCTTAGACTAATTGTCTCAAAGTTCATGATAGCTTCCCCTAGTAAAACTAAAGAGCAATTGTAAATAGTAAAGGTAAATTCAAGGAAATATGTAAGGTTGTAATTTGGAACTCTGATCAGAGATGTATTGATTAAAGGTCAAGCTTTCTGTGTATGGGCAGTAGGACAAGAGTAGCGTCAGAAATATGGCTGTGCCTTTTGTAAGTTAGGAGTAGGATGATAAGAAAGATGAATGTTAAAAAACCATGTGCATATATAAATACATATAGATATGTACGTGTGTGTATGTTCACATACAGTACAGTCATCTGGTATTACCTGTTCCTCTTACCAGGTTTGGATCATTATGTATGTGTCTCTCTGTGTGTGTACACGTGCACCCTTAAATACTGCATCACCTCAAGATCTGACAGCCAAAGACTAAACTAAAAGCAAAAGAAATATGACCTCTGAATTCACTGGAAGGAAACTGATGTGCAGTGAGACTACTCAGTTGATGCAGTAGTTTCCAGAAGTGCTGTGCTTTCAGCATACACATTACTATTTCTGTACTTAAGAGTTCTGTAGTTATGTACTTCAAAATATGCTACACACGTGCATTTACATGTATGTATGTGCATGTTTGCATATGTAGAAATATATTCACTTGAAATCATGGCAGCAGTTTTCTTTTTTCTCAGCTTTTGTTGTTATACCTTTTCCTCCAGCAGAAAAACTGAGACAGAAATGTGGACTGATATTTCTAATGTGAAAAAAATAGAGTTAGTTAACCATTAAAATAAAACTTGGGATTTCCAAGAATATTTATGTGAGGGGTAAGGGGAAACTTACGATTGCACTTGGACTTTTTTGTTGTTGTCGTTTGTTTATATATTGTGGAAGTGATGTTTGATTCATAAAAGACAGCACATCCAAAGACATGATTATAACTGCTAAACCAGCAAAAGTTGAGGAACACAAGTAGCAGCTCTAGAACCCTTGTGTTCTGTTGAATTTTGTTTTGACTAAACCAAGGACAGTGGCAGCCCAAGTGTTACTAACGAAAAATTGAGTGGAAGCTAAAGAATAAAAAAAGAAGGAAATTTCCAGGGAGAATAGCTTTGTAGAGAAGCTCTTTTCATTAACTGAGAGCCGCAAGATTCAGCCTGTGATTACAGATTTGTTTAAGAATTCTAGAGAAAGATGCCTAAGCCTTTTTTAAGATCTCATACTAGAAGTTAATGTGTTCAGCAACTCTAAGACCTAGACTTGTTTAGATGTAGTTGCATGGTTTTATTCATGCATGTACTTAAGGTTTTTTTTAACCTAGGTGTTAATTTCTGTGTCCTTAAAACAGTGGTGATAGATTAGAAAACATATGAGACTAATTTTGAAGGTCCGTGAATTTCATCCTGAACAGGATTGAAAAAAAGGTTAGTAAAGGCTGTCCCAGGGTAGCTTTTGCCTTATGAAAAGATAATACGTAACAGAGGAAGCAGTTTTGTACACTGACAGACACTTCATAGATACATGTGAAAGGTATATTTTTTAAAAAAAGTTACATTTTTTGTTTGTATCCATACAACAGGTTTTCATAGGTTAGGTCTTTTTCAGAGAGGGGTGATAATGACAGCAGGACTCAAAAAAACTATAATCATTCCTCCTTCAGGAAGGAACAACAACTTACCCAAAAGCCAGTACTCATCTCATAGTTTGCTACTTTCCCCTGTTAGTAATTTTAGCCTTCAGATAACTGTGCTGTTCAGTGAATATTTTAATCTATTATTATATCTGTAAACAATTTGTTTGGGGTTTTGGTGTGATTTTTTTTTTTTAAAGCCCTTATTGTCAACCCATTTTTCAGCCTTTTTTCAAACTTTTGAAGATAGTATATAGACATTTAAGACATATCTCTATCAAAAACAAACAGAAACTCAGCTTTCTCTGTATATTTTTAATCTTAACCTTTTCTTTGTTTGTCAGAAAGTCTAACACAGTTTATCTGAAACAATGAGCTTTCAGTCTGTAGAAGCAAGACGATTCTTATTCTGAAAAGATGCTGCTTGATCTTGCTGTCAGTGCATGTTGTATAGTGCTTGAACGGCCCTATTGTCCTCTTGTGCACTCAAAGTGAATGAATTTATCTTTAGAAGTGGAGCATTTCTTTCTTCCCTGTACCAATTCCCACTTCTGTTTCTGAAGGAGAGAACAGGACTATGCTGAAAGCATATCGTTCTGAACCTTGAAAATCACATTCTGGTGTACATGTCACTCACAAAGCCTGGTTTATGCCAAGTGTTGTACAGTTACCGTAAAGAGTTTGTTTGGACCATTATGAAAATAACTTCACTCTAATTTACCAATGAAATTGGTTAGTTTACCACCATCTTCAGCTCTGAAAAGTATATTCCTCGCTTTTAATTTCTTAACCTTCTTGACATTCCTCATGCTGAAATTCAATACTGTAAGTTCTTACACACTTAATGAATTGAAAACATACTAGTCATCCTCTCTTCAGTGGAAGTGTGCATACACTAGGTAGTTGACAAATTTTGGAGGGTTGGTGCTCCAGCTAACAGTAAAGACTTTAAAACAGATGCCTGTCGTTTCTAGAGTGCTTTCTTAATTCTGCATTGTTAAGTTCAGTACAATGAAGGTTAGTGTCTGTCTTCAACAGATGTAAATTGTGACCAGCCCTTGGTGATCTTCCCTTTCTACTCCAGGGAAAGTGGGCGCAGCTAGCTGTTTAAAGGCATAAAAGAGAAGAGACTGAAGGGAATATACAATAAAGATTCTTCAAGAAGGAAACCTATGGAGTAGATAGATGGATAAAGTTTAGTTACCGTTTCTTTTCTCTTACTTAATGTGATAAAATGCCTAGTACCAGGCAAAAAAACATGCATACACAGAAGGAACTACTTTTTTCATAATCAGTATTTGGGAAATTGATGAAGTAGGATGGTGTGGAGCCCGCAAAGCATGAATTTAAGTTCCTTGAGGATGTGGCTGTCAATGGCTAGTAAGTGTGGTGGCTTTCTTTGTAACTGTTTGTTCAGGAACTTTCTGAGCTGGAAGTCCTTAGGTTGCTGGAAGCTTATCTGGGAAGACGAGAATGTACTTTTTCTTCCTTACATTCTTTTTATGACAGTTGACAATAGCAAGTTCATAAAGGGAAGCTACTGTACTAGGTGACTTTTGATGTGGCTCGATATGGTTATTTCAGTCTTCATTATTTATCATTTACCTTAAGTAAACTCTGATCTGGACCTAAGACTATATTGAACTACTGTGAACCACAGCTTCTGGCAGTCATTCAGCTGCTATTTAGTAAAGAATGCACTATTGTTCAGGTACAAGTATAGTGTCATGACCTGTCCTTTAAAATCAGGACTTATTAAGGCAAATTATTTGAAATAAACCAACAAATGAAACCTTCATCCAGTTTACATCTAACAAGCGGAAACCATTTTGTTGTAGAAAATTAAAGGTTGTTCTTTGGGTTTTTTTATTTTATTTTTCTATTTTTATTATTATTTTGCTCATTTAAGACACTTTAATAGTGATAAAAATGTAATGTTTTTTCTATCCTCATTTTTTTTTTTTTTTACTCTAAATTTCATGCTTCTGTTCTGACTGGTGGTGTCTGACTTTAAGAATGCTTTACTGCTGCAGAATGTGCTGTCAAGTTCATACTCAAAACGAGATTATTATGCCCACTCATTTTCCCATAGAACTGATCTTTGAGGAGGAATTTTGGACTGTGTAGGCTTCACAGAACTCCGCACTGTCTTCTAAGGCAGGTGTGTCCGTATGAAAACCATTGATTTATAGGAAAATAGGGTGGGGGCTGAAAATGAGAGGGGAGAATAAAAATGTCTATGTTACAGGATATGCAGGTAGAAGGAAGATAGAAATATGAAAAGAATATATTACATGAACAGCGACTAAGCCAGGGTACTTGTTGAAAGGTTGCCACTTATTATAAAGGTTTATGCTGAAATCCGCACCTGGGTTCCACATAGTTGCTGTCAAAGGTAATGGAAAGTTTGAAAAAAAATAAAATTCTTAAGAAGTCTAGCAAGGAAACATTGGGGTAAGCTGACTTACCCCATGCTATGCTTGGTTAGTGGAAATTATGGAATTTTAAAAATCAAAATGGACACTGTAGTGCCTTTTGGGGCATAATTCTCTCAGTGTCTTGTGATATAATTAGTACTTCGATTTACACATAGACCCATATGTGTGTTTTACATCAGAGTTAGCCTTAGCAATCACAGCTAAAATGATATTTGTATTTGGTTATACCTGAAATAGGGGAATGAAATGAAAACAGTTTTGTGAAGGATCTTCTCCATGAGAGCTCCAGTGCTCACAAAGCTTGAAAATCTTCTGAGAAACTTGTCAGTGATGCGGGTTTAAAGACCTATGTACTAGAAAAAACAGTCCCATCTGCACAGGCATGTGACTGAAGCTGTTTCCTTCCATACCCAACTACTTGTTACGCGAGAGTGAACTCAGTGATCTCGCAGATAGTAAGATACGTGCATTTGGCTTTTTGCTTGGGTGATGTAGTTTGTTTTTTTTCTGATGCAGTTATAATTGGCAAGAAGTATGGTAATATTTCCAGAAATAAAGCTTATGGAAGTGACTGCCATTAGATGAGCAGCTGAATCAGTTTAAGGATTGACTGATGATCCGAATAGATCGGAAATAACCTATGTGCCTATCAGTCTTTCCAAAATGCATGTGTTTCAGAGCGCCTCACAAGAGCTTGCTGAGCATTTTCTTTCCCAACTGTGTTAGTGTAAGACTCATTTTTAATTGCACTTTCCATGTGGGGAAAAAATTAATTTCTCTTGGTTTAAGGCAAAAAATGCTTAGTATTTCTAATAATTGAGTCACAGAATAACCCTTTGTCTATTTTAGCTGCTGTACAGGACTTCTTGTCAAACACGTCTTTGAAATGTTTAGTTCATGTAATACAGCAGAAGCATGAGCAACTGATGGTTTAAGAAAGAATCTTATACATAATACATATTTTGTTAAAAGTTTGATTAAAAGCAGGCAAAACTGCTGTCAGTGAGAAGGATTTAGACGTATAAACATTATTTAGTTACTAAAGCATGATATAAGGTAGTTACTGCCATAGCTTTGGATTCATATTTTAATACAATCTGTTATTTAACCTTTTTTTTTTTTTTTTTTTTTTGCTAGTTACAGTGTGCCTTTTTTTTTCTCGTAAGACTTGAGTAAGGTCATTCTAACAATTAGAAGCACAGCTGGACAAAATTTGGTATAGGTTTATTTATCCATTAATGAATTAGAATGAGCTTGCATGTTGTGGCCCAAATGTGTATTACTGACCTTGCATTTTTTGGACCATGATAATTTAATTGTTCTATACATATTTTCCTTCAACGATAAACACCTGAACTTTCATTGTCTTTTCCATAGGATTTTAAGACAGGATTTGGTATCACTTTAATCCCTATGAACGTGGCAAATGTAAAACAAGTGGATCGGACTGCAAAGCAATCTTTTGAAATAATTACTCCTTATAAAAGCTTTAGGTGAGAACCTTAATATTTACATTACAAAATATGCAAATAACTCATGCACTAAAAGTACTTGCTTCATACTGCAGTGACTTACCTCGTTTAGATGGAATGGTAATGCTTTTATTAAGAATGCTCAGCATTTTTTAAAAAAGCAGGACTTTGTTTCCTTTGTTTATCTGTGTGCTTCATCTCCTTATCTCTGTGACTAGACATCCTATGCCCACAGATTCATATTTTTATGTAGCCTTCTTTGTTCATTCTGTGCAAGAGCAGAAGAAAAGTCACTTTAACAACTTGACTCCCTCTTAAAGAATAATAAGCTGCAGTATTAAAATAATGCTGAATCCATTCGATATTAAGCATTTTATTCAAAAAGAGAATGTCTAATATGTCATTCCTTGTAGAAATCCTCCATTAAAATTGGTAGAAAGTTTCACTTTGTGTGATGCTGTGACTTGTCATGATTTTTAAGAAAATAAAAGTATATGCTAATACAAGCCCTTTGTTATGTGCTGTAGTGTTTATTAAAAGAAATCTTAGTAATGCAGGAGAAGAAATCTGCTCTTCCAAGCTTGCTAAATCTTAGCAATTTAAAATGATTTTTGTTTTTAAATGTTTTCATTCGCGGTCAACTACAGAATTGGGTAAATTAGTCTTGATCAGTGGTTTGAATCTGTTGCTAGATGGTAGATAGCTAGTTCTTTGACTTTCTCTAAGTTGACACCATGTTGGTTTTTGCTTATTATTATTTATATTTTTCAAAAAGGTAATTTTAAAAAAAAGCTTTTTTTGGCTGTTGTAGTTAGTCTATTCTTACTGCTCACTAAGTCTTTGCCTTTTTAGGTCATTCTCTGCTTTTGTTAAAGTTCAGGCTACAAGTTTGGTACATGGCAACATAAAAAGATTGAAAGTAACTAAGGAATGTAGTTTGAATGTTACAAAATCTGTGTAGGTTGTGCTAGTAGTGGTATTGTGTAAAACTGAGCACAAAACCAGAGGAGTTTTCATTGTCTAAAAATACAAAATAATACGTTCCATCTTAGCATTTACATCTGTGTAGAGGAAAATTTTTTGCCTTGGATTTTGGGTGTAAAGGTAATAAATAAGAGACTACAGACTGTGTTTAATTGGGCTCTAAAATAAAGATCAATAACACAGAAAAGTCAATTGTTTCAGCTTTACAGCAGAGTCGGAAAGAGAGAAACAGGACTGGATTGAAGCACTGCAGCAATCAATAGCAGAAACTCTGTCTGATTATGAAGTAGCTGAGAAGATTTGGTTCAATGAGTCCAACAGGAGCTGTGCTGACTGTAAAGCTCCCAGTCCTGACTGGGCATCCATCAATCTCTGTGTTGTCATTTGTAAGAAGTGCGCAGGTAGAGTAATGAATAACAGACTGTGTGGGTTCTACAAAATGTCATATTTACATATCTCCGTATGTCCTTGAGTTGCCTTTTTCCATTTTTAATGCCATCCTTGTGAAAGATTTGACAAAAAGCAAACATTCTTTTATATATTTTTTTGTCTTGAACCAAGGTCATCCTTATTCTAAAGCACTTGCGTGCGTACGTGACAGGTCTGTGTGGTGATTTGTTTCCCTCAGATGAATAATCCTTCACAATTAGCGGAAATTAAGATACACTAGCATTTTGTGGGAAATGACTGACTTTTGCAAGGCTGGATGACAAAGGATAACAATTTTCTGTGTTTAAATCTGGGATATTAATTCTGTTATATCAGGGCATATGTTGCTGCCAGTAGGGATAGCTTTTTCAGATACTACTGAAAATCTAGTTTTATCATGTTTTGTATTCAGATACGTGATCAAGCAGTAGATTCAGGGAAATAGCTTACAGCACCACATTTTCTTTTGAAACAAGCCCTCATAAAAGTGTTATATATCAGAGAGCTTACTTTGCTTATTCATTACTATCAAATGCAATCCCGTTCTTAAAAAAAAAAAAGGGGGCTTTATGGTGCTGCTGTTTTATATACAAATAACGGTTAAAATAAATCTGCCTTCATTAATTATTTTTGTTATCTTAGCAGAAGAGAAACCCAGTTTCACTGCTTTAATTAAGTAAAAATACTCTTGGATTTTCAGGACAGCACAGATCTTTAGGACCAAGAGATTCAAAGGTCCGGAGTCTAAAAATGGATGCCAGTATTTGGAGCAATGAACTTATTGAGGTACATTGTGACATTCTCTTTGTTCCATCTTGAAAACTACTGCACAAATAGGAGTTAGTTATTGCTTTATTCATGAACCCCCTGAACATAATAGTGCTAAATATCATGCTGCTGTTATAGTAAACTTGATGTTTTCAGGAATAATGTACCTTTGTGTCATTTAAAATATTCATCTGTTTTGATAACCAACTGTACAATTTCTCTTAGTGTTTCTTCAAGTGTATAGTTTTTGAAGGGGAAAAAAGTAAAATGCTTTTGGAGAGCAGTCATGATGGGCAGTATTGGGAAGGGGAAAGGGAAGGAAACTTCTTGCTACCAGTATGGTTGCTTGGGGTGTTAAACGGTGGTACTGATAGAGTTTCGAGTCATCAGTATTTTCTTTAAAATATGTGGTAGTCTTTTCTGACCTTTTATTGGAATTCTCTATTATGTATTGAAATATTATAACTGGTTTACCTTGTGAATCTTACTTGCTGTGGTGGTAAATGGTAACTACAGACTTTAATATAGATGACCATAGGCAGTGACTGAGAGAGGCTTCTTTCTCAAATCTAAGCTACTGAACTATTTAGAAGCTAGCTTCATGTCCATGCTATTTGCTTATTTTTCCCTTGCGTATTATCCAGCTTTTTATCATCATTGGAAATAAGAGGGCAAACAGTTTTTGGGCAGGAAATCTTCCTCCAGATGAAGAGCTACATATGGATGCCCCTGCAGAAAAAAGGATAGCATTCATTACACAAAAGTACAAGGAGGGAAAATTTAGGAAAGCACCCTTTCCCTACAAAACCAAGGAACAGTTGAATAAGGTAATACTAGAATGGGTAACTCCATACCATAACTTTTGTATTGTACTGTATCTGTGTGTAATATGGTCATCTTCTGAAACAAGTGAGAAATCTTCACATTCTCACAGAGCTGAACAAGATTTGTATATAGCAGCCTGTAGCTAACAGAAACTAAACAAGCTGAAATTAATGATGAAAAAATCTGTGTTTTCAATGTTTCCTTTTGCACATGTAACAAAAATCCTTTACAGTTATAAAGTGGAAAGTGACAATTGTAATTACTGATTGCTGTGTCATTTTTGAGGTCTGTTTGACTGACTTCTAATACCTGTTGAAATTCATGGCAAAAACATTTGCAAGATTTGGGCTAATGATGTTTTGAGGGTTTTGGGCTTCATTTGGGGATTTTTTGTGGGTTTTTGTTTTTGTGGGGTTTTTTTTGTTTGTGTTGTTTCTGTTTTTTTTTTGTTTGTTTGTTTGTTTCGGTTTGGTTTTTTAGGGAGTGTTTTAATTTTTTTTTATTTATTTTGTAGTGTGTTGGTTTTTTTTTTGTTTGTTTTTTTTTTTTTTTTTTTTGGGGGGGGGGGGGGTTTTTTTTTGTTTTTT
>JANHGB010013152.1:8762-23827 GCA_026283785.1 Coracopsis vasa
AAAAGCAAGCACAGACCTCATAAGGGTGGCTCTGCATGCAGGGGGATCCCAGCCGCCTGGTGCATTCACATCTGCCCTTCCCATGCCAGTTTTGGAACTAGGAGGGTGCAGGCTGTGCCCAAAGCTGCTGTGCTGCCTGGCTGGTCTTTCTCTTGCGCTTTTAGAGGAGCAGGAGCTAGAGAAATGTTGGATGAAGTAAAAGGTCCCTGCAAGACTGCTCTCCGCTGCAGTGCTATCCTAGAAGCTGCCCGTTTTGGCCTCTGACCTTTTGGTAATCAGTTAGAGAGACAGGAAAGCTTAGCTTTCCTTGGATGGAGAACAGCACTTGAATGCTATTTTCCATCTGTTAGTTTCTAGCACAGCAAATCTGAGGGCTTACTGAGATACTGAGAGTCTTTCCTTAGGCCTAGAAATCTTTCCTAGATCACACAGAGCCCTTAAAAACAGGAGAAAATGGGGTCTCTACAGCAGTCTCCATAGTTGTGCTAATGCATATCAAATACAGACTGTATGAAGAGCCTGCCTTCAGCTCTGCTCCCTTCAGCTGTAGCAAGAAAAGCAAGCTACACAAAGCAGCTAGGGGAGGAGCAATCGCTCTTGCCAGATCAGTTATCCTCATGCTCCCAATCACCTCCTAACACTGCTCTTTTCCATTCCCACTTCTAACTGCTCCTTCTGTCTCTCTTCCACACACTGTAGCTTGTGCTGTACCACCACAAATGCCTGGAGAAGCCTCTGGATTTCAGTAAGCACACAACAGGCAAACGCTCACCGAGACTTTGTTTCACCAGGTTGGCAAGAGTAGGCTGCATCATTTCTTAATGCCAAAACGCAGATTACCAAAGCTCTGTGCCACAGGAGCAGCAATCCCTAAACAGGACTGTAACATGATGTCCCTGCTCATTGCAAGGGGGTTGGACTAGACCTTCGTAGGTCCCTTCCAACCCAAACTGTTCTATGATTCTATATGGATACCTCCCAGCCTGTTTCCTTCTGAAGCACTGCACCACTCCACTGTCATTGCCATTGGGCACACACTTACCTGCTCTGGCCAAGGAGGGGATGGTACCCAGTGAGAGTGCCCTGTTGAGACGACCAGGAAGAGAGGAAGGAGAAGATCTGCGTGGGGACCTGAAGAGCTGCTGGTTTGTCAGCTGGAGAATACTGGGTGGTGTTGGGACAAAGAGAGATGTAGCAGGGGAAGTGAAGCCAGTCCCAGTGCCGCTGGGGAAGAGAGTAATGGAATCCCCAGACAGGTACCTGCAAATGACATGCATGACAGACATTTAGCAATGAGAACATTCCAGTGACCCCTCTCTCAGTTGTACTTCTTGCATTATCAGGTTTGAACTGATTTTTCAGTGCAGGAGTGCAAGATGCAGAATGCTCAGGAGTTTATGGGAATGTTCCTACACTTCTGAAGCCAGGGAAGGAAGAACTGCTCAACCTTACTGAAGTTACTGTGCACCAGCCTGCCCCACAAGAGATGGTGGGAAAAATGGTGGAAGAGTTTAAGAATTCAGGTGCAAACAGACATAGGACCTTGGTACCCTCCCTGCACGAGGAAATTACCCAGAGCCCACCAGAATGCTTTACAAAGTCCAGATACACACAGGACTAATGCTGGAGTACACCTTTTGTTGTGTGCACATGCAAACAACATGCTTAGAAATGTCATGACTGGGAAGCAAGTGGTTATCTACAAGTCTTTTTGTCTTTAGAAACCAGAATCAGCATCTTACCTCTGATGCCAGCCTAGAGAAAAGTATGTTTATGGGTACCTAGATAAAGCTGTAGACACAAGAGCTCTGTTTTAAAACTAACTTTCAAGCCTCTTCAATACATTTGCTTTTATTATACTTCTGTGAGGTAATGAAGACTCACTGCCCTCATTTTAGATAGGAAAGAGAAGCAAAAGGAAGCTAAGTGACTTGTTGAGTCACATAGAACTCCTGTGCTAGAAGATAGACACAAACTTGGGGTTTCCAACCCTAAATTGATACCTAAAGCATTACATTTTCCTTTCTCATATCATAATTAGCCACAAGTATGAACTAGCATAGCCATTCACAGGGAACTGTGCTCCTGTAGCATATACTACAGGAATCATCTTGCTTCTAGAGAGTAAAACCCAATCTCTATTATAGTAACTGGAGAAAATGTCAATTGGCAATAATAATGACCATTGTATTTCTAGGTCTGTGAATTGTTTTCAGTGGGCTCTTTCCAAGTGTCACAGTGGAGCTGCAGAACAGTGCATCCAACTTGAGAACACACTACCAGAGAGAACACACAGAACATACTAAGGGTACGTGTACCCCCTAGCTGGAAGTGCTACAGATACAAACTGGTTTCTATTCCACTGTACGAAAGGACTTTGTATTTTAAAGTCCTCACAGTATTTCACGTTCAGTTACTATATGCAAATAAACTATGCAATTGATTTCTGAGACCCCATTTCCTCACCTACCTTTGCAATGGTTTAAGATCAACCTAAGCTGAACAATCTGTCAAAAACTTACTCCTACTTTTACCTTCTTTATATTCCACCTTGCAATCATGCACTGATCTTAGTCTGTACGTGAGGTTTAGTTGACTACATTGCATCAGAAATGAGGGGTCAGCTTTGGAGTCTCACTTGTGTCCATATGCCATCAAAATGAGCATTCTAAGAAGGTTGCAAATATAGGAATTTTGTATCATTTTGCACAATTGAACAAAGTACAGGAAGGAAAGTCTAGAATATGAACAAGATCTCTCAGGGATCTCCTGTAAGCTTTTGTTTAGTTACAAATAGGTAACACACTTGTCAAATAAGTCATGATGAAGTACTAACCAAGTATGAAGCAATAGATAATTTACAATAGATCAGGCTTTGCAGCATACAATCAAGCTGCAACATTTGGAGGGTTAATCTCACTTCTGATGAAAACAGAGACAGATGAGAGCAGCAACGTGGCTTTTCTTCTGCCAGAGGAAAGCCAGCAGTAAACCAGAGCATGAAGGAATATATACATCTCAACCTTGAGCTGTGAGGTGATTTATGCACATGCCATTCTCTCTGGGAGATTAAAGAGGTGATGCAGCAAGATTATGCAGTGCTAGCACGTCCAGAAGAAGCAGTCTAGAGTTAAGATTACAGTTTAAAATATCTTATGGAACTACTTATCTGCTAGTACGAGGCAGACATCAACAATCCCGACCAGCTTAATCAGGCTGAGCAACATCTGAGCCAACCAGCTTCCTGGTGCTTGCA
This sequence comes from Coracopsis vasa, assembly GCA_026283785.1. Classification (NCBI taxonomy): domain Eukaryota; kingdom Metazoa; phylum Chordata; class Aves; order Psittaciformes; family Psittacidae; genus Coracopsis; species Coracopsis vasa. Next base: position 12,019 of record JANHGB010013152.1, read on the forward strand.
AGCAGGACATGCCTTTAACAGCAGCAAGGAACTCCTCAGTCTTGCAGCAGAAACTGCCCAACCTCTTCAGGTTCCCGAGGACCTGGGAAGGGTGGCATGCTTCGCACTCGTGCAGAGGTCTGTAGTGCACAGACATAGACACATTTGCCCCACCACACATACAGATGTAAATGTGCATCTCAGCTTTGTAAGAGGAAATGAATGGGAAAGGAAATGAGAAGTGCAGCTTAGGACTGTGATGTGAATGGTATCAGAAAGAGTGATACCTACCACCCACTGGGGCATGTCTGTGAAGGGCAAAGCAAAGCATGGCCTGTGGACAACACAGCTCTTTCTTCCTATCTTTGTAATCTTTGGGCTAAGGGACAAACCTCACACAGCTCCTTGCTGCAGTGGAAAATACCTTATCTGGCTCATTGACAGCTTTTCACTTACTGGGCTGGAAGATACTACAGTCATTTATCACTCATAACCACTATCTTTTTCCTGGGATTTTAACTTTTTAGGATCAGAGTTCCATGGGCTCTGCTGCTCACCAGCCCCACTTCACAACGTGCAGCCAGATCCTCTGGGCAGCTGATGGCACCATCCAGAAAAGGCCTATTTCTGGGTAGCAAAGAACAGCTGAAGAGTTTTAAGCATAACATATTAATGACTTAGGGATTGAGTGCTGACCAGAGAATGGCTTATATACTGACCTGCTCTGAACAGAGTAAATTCCTGCCACATGTGAAAAGCCCTGTGTACTCTACTCTTTAGCGTTCACCACTGTCATGTCAAGAGGGGTAGATGCTGCTAAGAAGCAAGGTGCTCTCATGGGAATGCACTTCATGCCCAAGAATGGTGAGCTCAACCAAAACTTCTTTGAGAAGCAGATGAAAAAGGTGAAGAGATCAAGAGGACCATAAAGCAGGACGCAGCCACATCACACTGGAATGGAGCAGGGCAGCTCTGTCTTTGCTCTCAGACTACTGCACTGCTCCAAGCCGTTTGTGCACGTGATGATAATGATGGGTCTGGTAACAGAGGGGAAAAAAGTAACAAAAAAAGGAAGGGGTTAAAAAAAAAAGGCTCTGGAGTCACAGTTTGTGGAAATAGGGCCCGGAAGCCGTTTATTTCAGAACTTGGTATTGTGAACATCAAAAATCGGGTATCTCAGTCAGTGGTTACAATGGTCACAGCGTTACTACAGATGGGCACAACTCTGCTACACAGGTACTTTAAAAGTGAATAAATAGAAGGTTAAAGAAGAGTATTACATGGTATGGGACCGTACACTGTCCTGAAGAAAAACCTCTTCCCAGCAGAGCCTCCCCTCCTCTTGTCCCAATACCTCCCTCTTATCCACAGACACCACCACACGTGTGTGCCTTCTGAATTCGCATTTTGACCAGAGATACTGCATCATCTATGGGATAGAGACATGGGAGAGCCTTTTGAATTCACATTGTAATGAAAGATGCTGCATCATCTATGGGATAGAGACATGGGAGAGCCTTTTGAATTCATATTGTAATGAGAGATGCTGCATTACCCCTGGGATACAGACATGGGAGAGCATGGTTCAGGTCAGATTATAGGGCTGTAGATGGACTTACTCCTACTATGGTAAGACAGTCACAGCCAGGCAGCTTGCTCTATGTGCTGTACGTGCTCAGGTTCATCTGCCTGGAGGCAGCTAGGGAGCTGTGTGTCAGTCATGGGCTATAATATTTGCTCTGGACTTAAGGTCCCATCATAATTTAGCTATGAGTTACCCATGTATGATTGCACCACTTTCTCCAAGCAGCACGGGTGCTGCTGCCCTGCCTGTGGAAGCAGCTCACTTAGGGCTGGCAGAGATAAGCACATTTGTGTGAGCTACCTGCAGTCACTTGTCTGGTGTGCTGCATCACATCTGTCAGGGCCATAAGCTGTGCCTCCATATGCTGACAGAATCAGGGGTAAAGAGCAATATAGTGAATAAAAAACAGGGAGAGGGAAGGATAATGCTAAAAAAGGGGCACAGGTCTCAGACACATTAAGGTGACTTAGCCATAAACTTTAGCTGCCAAGACTTAAGAATTCTTTTCTCCTACACTGTCCTGCTTTGGATGCGAAAGGAGGGGTGAATTAGAGATGAAAATGCTCCAGATGCCAGGTCCTGCACTAGTACCTTCTAGAGTAGACAGAGATGTTTGTCATCAGTTTTGCCTTTGCTGCTAGCTGGTGGCACAAAGATAGAGGGGGGTGTTTGTGTGTATGCACATCCCATGTCTACAACACTCCAGACTTGCTGGCATGACAAAAGCATTCAGAGGATCTCTTCCCTGCCTGGGCACTGGATAGCTTTGGTCCCAAATGAGGCTTTACAGGGGATGACTTCAGGACTGAGTACTGCCCCTTCCATATGAAAGCATCTGCTATGGCTCAGAGGCCCCAAGGTACTCGCAGGTGACAACACACCAGGAATGAACTGGCAGGTTATATGTGACAGCACACAAGTTCAAAAGCATCTCTTTAAAAACCAAAGCAAAGCCATATACCACAGCTCCCTGCTTTCAGGAGTGGAGTCAATCTCAAGCAATCATTTGGCTATTAATTATATTAATTTTTATAAGAGTATAAATAATTTATCCACAATACATGAATACATACTTTCTATAGTATCTAAGCATGATTATTAGCTTCACATCATCTCAGCGTACTGGAAAAATAGTCATAAAGGCAAAATAAAACACCACTACACCAGTTTTATAGTCCCATCTTGCCCTCAGGCTTTGACACACCCAAGCTCGGTTCACCAGGGCATGCAAAGCACAGATGCAGGCAAGGAGGAGCTAATAGAAAGGAAAGGATGGGATATAAATATAGAGCATTTAGAGTTGTAAAGGGCCACAAGGGCGTCAGTTTGCATGCAGTGATGTCAGTGAGGGCTTCAGGAAGACCAGAAGCAGCAGCAGCAGCAGAGATGCTTGCTTGGTTGCTCTGGGTTCTCCCTCAACCCCCCTGTAGTCTGCAGAGCTGCTCAGAAACTTAGGAGTGCAGCCCAAGTGTCCTATTCACGGCCACACTCACTGGTGGCACTTGAAGGACAAAAGCAGCAGCTTGTCATACATACAGGCACTGCTGTCCCGAGCTGCAGCTGCATCAGCCCCACTGAAGCAGAGCCATGTAGTGTTGTCAAAGACCATGTCCAGGGAAAGGCACTTAATGAACTTCCATCGGCCCTTTTATATATCCAGCTCTGCTGGGCAGGGTACAAGATGCTTCTGAGTTGGCAGATCAGCCACAGCCACTCTGGGCTGGAGCACATTTGATCTAGTGACACTCAAACCCTCCCCACCTCAGCTCCATTCTGCAGTACCATCCTCTGCTCCAGACACCCAGCCTGTGGCCAGTGTAAAAAAGTAGCACCTGAAATTAGAGGCTTTTGGGCTAAAAACCTCTAATTATGTTAAGATGTTTGCATGTTCTGGCCTGCATGGCTGGGAGAATCCTCTAGCAACAAAGCTACATCTGGTGACCAAAGGTTGTATGTTCCTTTATGGCCTGAAATAAGAGTCCAACTAAGTGAAAACGAGAAGCTCAAAGCACTGAGCTCACAGCATATCGGTTCTGGATGAGTTTTGTATCAGCCACATTAGAAAGTTACAAGCTCTTTTTAGCTACTACCCCCTCAGCAGCAGGAAATGTGTACTCATGTGTCATACAAAATAGCACCTCAGCTGCAGGAGGCTGGGAGCACTGTGCTCAGATGTTGGACTGGCACCACAATACCTGAGCTGGAAGCATACAATTTCTTCTGCTGGACTCACTGGGGGAAGCAACCAGGCAGGGTTAGATGACAGAGCTCACCACAGAGTTATTATCTATCTGAACCTCAAGTAAAAAATGCAGTTAGTAAAGCACCTTCCATACAGAACGGCACAGGGTTTAGAATTGTCTATTTGGTATTAAAATAGTGCACTGCAGGCACAGTAAAGGCTTGTGGCAGTGGGGTGGAATTGGATGATCTTTAAGGTCCTTTCCAACCCAAACCATTCTGTGATTTGAGGGTGCTTTAACCTTTTTTCCTCCAGAAACAGTTAACAGTGAAATACTGCCAACTTGTAACTGACCTTCAGGCCTAGCTGTCTAAGGAGATGCGATGGGTACAGATGGAATGCTAGCAGGTTATAGAAATAAAACACCTTTCTACTCCCTTTTTCCTTCCAAAGATCAATCATCCTCTTTCATCAGCAAAAGCACGTGAGACAAAGCATGTGAGAACAGCAGAAAGAGAGGAGGCTGTCAGCATTAGAGTCTCTAAAAGACCACAAATCCAATCACTGCAAGTTTGCTTTTGCAGCTCTGAGGTTTTTAGTTGCTTTCAGAAGCAGCAGCACAGACATGCTGAGGCACCAAGAAGTGGGAAAATAAGGTGACACCTGAGCAAAGACAAAAGCTTCTTTGGCATTAGAATTGAACCACATTTCAATGTGTTTGGGTTATTTTGTTAGCAATCTTTCCAATCTTGAGTCCAAAAGTTGTGCACAAAGCACCACAGAGACCAGGGCATCAGTTGTACAGGTTGGCCATGAAACAAAGTCCTTTTCTGATGTTCTGACATATAAAATTAGTTCAACTTGTAAAAATACATCATTTGTATTAAACTGCATAAAGACTTTTGTTTGAAGACAAATGCATTTCTTGCTTGCATGCCACAAGTAACAGATCTCCCAGAGGACAAGACTTTAAAGTGGGTATAGATTTGCACTTGCTGTGTAAACAGAGCTAAACCATTTCTTAACAGTATTGGTCAGGTTTCACAGTGTAAATCCCACAGCTCTATCACCTGCCTGTTCCTGCTGCCTAGTGTCCATCCTCCCCATCCCAGTACTGCACAGGAAAAAAAGAGAAGAGATCAGGCACAGGAAAACAAGGTAGCACTTAACAGCAAAACAGGGTAAAAGGCGCCAGACCCCAGAGCTCAAAGATGGGGCAGGTTTAAATTGAAAGGAAAAAACTCAAAAGGTGCTGCTAAAAAGAAGGGAGGAAAATAGCTGCTCAGAAGAGACAGGAGGCCACATGAAACAGGATAAAGGGAAACTTAATACTGAAAGCCTTAACTTTCAGCTCCTGAAAGTGAAACAATGTGCAGAGGCTGATGAGCATCTTTAGAGGAAGAGAGTTTCCTTTGCTACTGGGCAAGAAAATTTGAAGAGATTCATTTTATTCTTATTAAAAAGAGGATATTGCCATGAAAAATCAGGCATGACATTACCATGACCATCCACACACTGTAATAGTTTGTCAGCTGCTCACCCCCCTCCTCCTTCTAGCAGTCTCAATACATCCTTCTAAACATGAGAGTCCTTCCATCACTTGGACATACTTGACAGCAGTGAGAGGGACTGCTCACCTCTGCCGTACCAGGTATGTTCATGTGCTAGAAGCTAGCAGGAACTTCCAGTCCAGCCTGCAGTGCACAAGACAATCACAACTAAACAGAAACATCAGTCTTTTCCTATGTTTATGGGGAAAACTTGAAAGCACTGGAAGAAGGGAGAAAGGGAAAAAAAGGGCTAGATGTCCTATTTCACTTAATGGACAAGGTTTCCTGGGTCTTCTGTGCAGCTTGTGTAGAGAACAGCAGAACTGGCACTGGATTTGGTTCCAGTGCCCATTACATTAAGTGGCTTTGTCCACTAATTGGGCTACAGAACAATGGTGCTGGAAGAGCTGCTGCAAGAGTTCTCCAGGGTGAAAACATTAGAGCCATCACTGCACTGAAAGGAAAGCTCAGTAGACAGTGATAGCACATCCATACACAAGATTGTATGCGTCTTCCTGTCCTCTCCCCAGCTTACTGCTGTCTTAACATTGCTCCCTGCTCCAATAGGCTGACAGGTATAGAAAAAAGACTGGATTTTAAAGGAATGTTTCCTATTAAATCTCCTAATGGGGGGTAGGAAAGAGGCACCAGAGTGACTGGGAAGGTTTAACCTGGCACTGAGGACCCTGCACACTTCTGCTGGCTTTTTTTCCTGTTTTGATAAAGTCACATGGCTTCTTATAGTGTTTAATTTGAAGCAATTCTTTAAATTGAAGTGTCCTAGTGGAAAATGGGACATAATGGTTCTAATTTAGCATTTTGGAAGTCTAAGACTGGAACAAGAAACAATGTGTGACTGTGAGCTGGAAGACAAACCTTTTGGGTCAGGATTGATACATGATGGCAACACAGAAGGGCGGAACCAGACCTTGTAGATGCTGGACTCCTGTTGTGGATAAGCAAGTAAACAACCCTCAGAGCAGCACCATTGACAAGCACCAGAATGAAGAAAGCTGTTCTCTTTGCTTGAGGTGGATATTGCAGTTATCTGAAGGCACTGGAAGGAAGTTCCAAAGGAGAGCACAGGTGGGAAGGAAGATTGTGTGCCCCCTTCCCATGCCAGTTAAGTTAGAGGCACATGGACCCTCACTCAGAAGCTGAACCTTTCCATGACACCCTCAACTTGGCTTATTGTTAATGAGTCTCTACAGAGCTTGAGGCAGTGCTACCTTTCTGCTTTCACAATGATACCGGTTTGAAGAACATGAACAATGAAAAGCTATAAAATACCTTTTGTTTCCTTTAAAAAAGGTCCTGGAATTTTACCAGCATCTGCAGCATCCAGTAGTGTCTGAACTGTTCAGCAGGAGATGCAGATACTCCTTAGTGAGAATTCCTATTTTAGAGTTTATATGTAGGAAGATCAAGCCACCCAATGAACTTCTGTCAGACTATTAGCGTGGCAAGTTCCACCGTGCTGTTCTGACCAGAAGAGAATAGCGCATCTCCTGTAACAACGCTATTTCATCTTGAAAGACCTAAACCTGCATGAGAAACTCAGAGAGTGCCTTGCAAAAACCACTGCAGGGTAATCAGACTGCTTAACCTAAGAGGCCCCAGCAAGTTAATCCTACAAAAACCCAAGCAGCTGAAAGCTCCTTCCTCCCCACACGGTAACAACCACTCATCCCAGCTTTCAGTGGAGGGCTGCCAGGCACTCAACTCCAAGTCCCAATTTCCAGACCCCTTTGTTCAGCAGCATTAGCACCAATGTCAGTCTTCAAATAAGAACCCCTTCAAGTAACAAGAAAACTCCATCTCTATTGCCATGTAGCCCTGCAGCAGAGGCTCCCACCCCTTCCCATAGTACATTCTCCTAATCTGTGCTCTCAACCATTGACTAAGTAGTGATGTACAATGAAAGCTGACCACACACCATGAGGCTGTTAGTCCCATATTTCTTCTCCTTCTAAAGCTACAGGAGTGGAGGAACATTCACATTTTTATCCAGTTGTGCTTTTACACAGATGCTCCTCAGGGGGTGGATTAAAATCCCAAAGAAAACCAGCACTGAAAGCAACAGCCACTGAATTTGAAATGCAAATCAACAGCCATTGATTCGAAATTTTAGCCTAAACCACTTGAACACTCTCAGATGTTAAATCAAGACACCCTGAGCTACAGAACCTTTTAAAGCACCCTTTTACATAAGTTACTGAAGTTCCAGTTAAAAGCACTTAAGGATGCCTCTCCACTTAAAACAGGAGTCACAGGAGAATGGCAGAGAGAAAGCATGCAGTTAAGTGATGCTACACAGTAGAAGGCAAGAACCACCCGGTTATGGACTCCTCCACCTCGCATGCCTACACACCATGCAGTGTTACTACAGCACACGTTACGAGGACTTGGAATCCAGAGGCAAGTTCCCATCAGTTCAATATTAAAATGACCAGCACCATTAGAAAACCGAAGGTGGCCTGGGCCCCATGGTGGATCAAGGCAGAGGATTCCTCTGTGACTGGCTAAGGATGGACAGGCAGTGAGAAGAACCAGAAGGAGAGGAGAAGCCAGAATCTCTTTGGCTGGAGGAGCAGAATGGGAAGGAGGCTGCATTTATGGAGCAGTTTGTGAAGCAGCTGCTGGAAGAATTGGCTTTGGGGAAGTTGGATATTTGCACTGCTGACGTAGGATTCAGGAAGAAGGGAGAATGAAGGCAGCAGGAGTGGCTTCCATGGCTAGCACCAGCAGTGGAAGTGCTCCAAGCAGCCAGCACAGTGGGAAGCAAGGATGGGAAACAAAGTAATATCTAAAAAGGAAGAAAAGATCTTCACTGCTTATCTAAGTAAAAAAAAAACAACAGCAAAAAGAAGAAACAGAGGAAGGGGAAATCAAAAGAGGAGAGAGAAGCACCAGTCGCAAAGAGTTCTCAAGGCTTTTTTCCTCCTTCCCCCAGCGTCACTGCTCTGGCTCTGACCTTCGGGGCCGGTATCTCCGATGGCCCGTTGACTTCCGCGTGGCCACTGCTGCAGTGAAGCCCACCAAGCAGCACAAGGATGTGGTGCCAAATTTGGCTGTGTCCAGCCAGCTGGGTGTTTCTGTCTTCAGGTATCTCTCAGCTAAATGCAGGCTCATCACTACGAACCACAAGACTGAAGCAAACGCATCAATTCTCCGGAGCCTGCAATGCCAAAAAGAAACCAAACATGACACAAGGTAAGAGTTTAAACACCAATGAATCCCTTTGGTCCTGAAGAAGGGAAGATGGGGAAAAGGTGGGGAGGGTACACAGACTTAGGAGGTTGCGTACTATCTCTTACTATGGTTTTGCCACCTGAATAGGTCAGCTCCATCTTCTACCAGATTAGAGCTGCACTGGGAGTTTTTCATTCATGGTAATTCACGATTAAATTGAACAAACCAAGGCACAGATCCAAAACAAGCTCTGCTGTTGTCATCCAGCAGGCCAGCAACCCAAAGAATAACAAGGAGAACGGTGCCACCCAGTACTACATGTGCCATTCTGGCAACGTTCACCCCCTGGGGCTCACTGGGTCAAGACAAGGCAAAAGACCTCCAACATAATGCAGTGAACCAGAAGAGAAGGGCCCACGCACCTGATCCGCCCAGCTAAGAACATGGCCAGCAGGCAGGTGAAGAGCCCAAGGACAGCGACTGCAACCTGGTGGTTCTTCCCGTACACCCACGCTGCACTCAGGTTCTCCACCATCTGCTCTGGGAGCAGATGGAGCAGCTCCCGCCAGCGGGCCACCGTCATGGAAGTGTCATTTTCCAAGTCTGCATGTGAGCTTGTGCCAGTCCTGTTTGGAGTGGATGCTGGACCAGAGGAGACAGGAGCAGGGATTGCTGTGCTGGGTGAGAAGGGGTCACCTGACCCATACAAGGCCATCAGAACCAGGAATGCACAGCTGAGGAAGGCCAAGAACCGCAGAAGTATCACCTGAGCTGGTGTGGTTATGGAAGCAGAAGAGGTGGATGAACATAAGTTCTGCAAAGAAAGGGAGAAACACCTCATCAGAAGCCGAATGAACTTTAGTAAGGGTCTGAAATGGTGCTTTATGAAACACTTCCAGACTATGGGGTTTACTGGACAGTTTTCATCAAGTCCTTTTAAGTCTCTGTACTGACACCACAAGGTATGTTGTAGACTAGCAAAGAGGAACAGCAGAGCTATGAGCATAAGCCAAGCTCAGGCAGGGCAGTGAGGGAAGGAGGTGGTCATAATTTACTTCCCATTGTTTTTACTTGTCTTGTAATCTATAGTTTCCCGCACTGTACTCCCAAATTGGCTTTCCTGCCTCCCCTTTTCTGCCTGTCCCACTATTGTCCCTCCAGTTCTCCTCACTACCCCCTAAATTCCTTCATCTCTCCCACATGTACCTGACTATAGGTCTTGTCTGTCTCACGGCGTTTGAAGTGGTGGCTGAGCAGCAGCGCCCGGAGCTGCCGGTTCTGATGTTTGATGTAATACTCCACAGCAGCCTGGCACGGTCGGCACAGCTTGTAGGTCTGCTCCAGGTGGTGCTTGTACACCTCAATCTCCTCATCATATTTGTTCTGGTGAGAGAATAGGAGAGGAAAAGTAGGTGAGAGCTGCAGGTCCCTTGACCGCTATGCTTGCTACTGGAATGTGAGCAAGGAATGCTTCCAGTTTCCAGTTCCAGAGGAACAGCCACTTGAAACCAGGCCTGAACAGTGACCAAGCTGCAAGCCACCATAAAACCAACTCTACACACAGCTCCATGTCCCAGAAGAGAAAACAGCCCTTGGAGAAGTCTGCTGTGACCCAATTTCAGGATGCTGAATTTCTGTGGGCTGGTATCAAGACCTTATGAACTCAATACAGAAGGTGAGACCACATACTAGCATCGCTCTTCCCCTCCCCAAATGAGGGGATACAAAAGACATGTTGTCCCTTTACAGCACTGAGCTGAAGAAAGGAACAAGCTCCTTCCAAAACTCAGCCCCAGGCTCAAAGGCTGTCACTGTCTGAAGGCCCTGGTGAGATGAGCTGCATAAATCATTAACAGCACTTGTGAAACCAGTGAGTAGGGTCAAAGGTACATTTTTCAGTGTCACTATAGTGGACACATCTCTTATCATAGAGGCTTCTAAGGCTTTTCCATCTCCACCCCAGCCTCTCTCAAGATCCTTGTAGCAAAAGCATACAGCTGAAAGCATGCAGCTTCTTTGGGAGAGGGAAGTACAAAGATCCACTGGAGCGGCCTTTGGACTTGCTACAGCAGCTTCACAGGCGCCATCTGCTGGAAGCGAGAGGGAATCACATGGGTGAGACCAGTAGCAGCAGACTTATCCCTTACTGGGCAGGCCAGCAATGCTGAGGGGCCACTGCTGTCACTGACAAACCTATCTAACCACGCTGGACAACACAGTCCTGTTTCTGAGCTGGCACAGACACTGCAGCTCACTCAATAACTAAAAAGGGGCCAACGGCTGGTGTTACCTGAGCAAGTGAATAGGTCTGGCAAGTGGCAGGGACGAGAAATAAGGCTGAGAAAAGGCAATCAGCCAATGATGTTCTCATTAGGCATGATCACATTTAAATCTGTTCCCTGAGTCACGCTGATTAAACTCATTCCAATTACACAAAGCAGACTGGATTAGGCAAGCCAGAGGATGAATGCATCCCACTATTGCGCAGGCTTACAACCCCAAGGCTTTACGATAGCTGAAAGTGAAGGAGTGCAGCACTGAATTCAGTGCATGAAACCCTGGGAGGCATGAAACTGTGAAGGAGAAACCCCCGTATTCTCCACACATATTAAGTAGTGGGAAGGCCAAGAAGTTGCTCAGCAGGAAATCCTGCTGTGTAACTGTGAAATCCCTTTGCCCTCCTAGGCACAAATGCCTAACCAGGGACATGATGTGGTTACACAGGATTCCTCTCTCACTCCACTAGTAAAGCAGAGAAGCACAGCCAAGGCCTCAGGAAAAATCTACTAAATCTACTAAGGCTTCAAGGTGATTAGCAGGCTGTTGTGCCTCCCAGATCCTGCAAGCTCAGCTAGGTAAGTACTGGAGGTGTAAGCTGATCTCAGCAATGTGAGTGTTTAGTTTTGGGCTCAAGCTTCAACTTCCAGTGTCTATTTAGAACAGGTCATTACATTCTGGCTTTAGAGCAGGATTAGTAAGTTTGCAACACCAATCAGTAACCTTCTCTGCACTGGAGTGCCACATAGTGCTTCTGAAGACTCCTGAAGCATCATTCCACAGCACACTGAAAAATTCCTATCTCTCCTGCTTACTAGGCTGCAGCATGGAATTAAACAGAGCAGGAATAGCAGATAAATGCATTGGAATGCCTTGGACAAACATTCTCCTGTGCCACCAGCCCCTAAGGAACACTTACCTCCTCCCTTGGTGAGAATGAAGCCAGCTGTTTGATCTTTGTGGTTTGGTGGTTGTTGCATTTCCTGCAAAGCAGAATTTGGCTGCTCACCCACTGCTGTGGTTTGGTAGGATCACAGAAAGTCA
>JANHGB010013154.1:0-11409 GCA_026283785.1 Coracopsis vasa
CCAGCCCCAAAGCCTTAGTGACAGCGCTGGGTGGGAAGGCGGGGGTGCGCAGGCTGACTGACACTGTCTCTTCTGCATATGCTAGGGTGGAACATGCAGTGAAGATACCGCAAGTCAGAGGCCCTCACTTTCTGATTCAACAAACAAGAACCTCAAATACTTAAGGGGTGGCTTCCAGGAGCTGCATAGATCTTGGCCCTTTAGGAAGTCAGACATCTGACCTCAGTACTCGATCATGGGCATTGGGATGCAGCTCATAGGTACTTGCTAAAACTTCTGTGTTGCTTGTATAGTACCATTGTAACATTGAGCTGGGGCAGAAGCAAGTGTTCCTCCAGGTCCTAGTAAGATCATTTGATCCAACTTCTTGCCATGCTGAGTTACAAGCACTAGATTTTGCAGTACAGACAATTATTGAGAGTATATTTCAGAAAGAGCATTTAGAGAAGATTAACGAGAATACGTGGCTGTCACTCCTCCTTGAATGGGGCACCTGCTGAATATGCACTGAGGTGCTTGTAGGAGTCAAAGCAGCTCTGGTTTGGGGCCCAGTAAGTACACTTGCTGTGTAAGTGTCAAAAGTGTTCCCATCTATGCTGAGGAAATAGATGCATTACACAAAACAACATGGGTCTCTTACATGTGCATCATGAACTTCCTGGCCAGAGTCCTCCAGCACAGACTGGGCTTACAGAAAGGAATCCCAGTAACGTGCCAGCTAACCAGACCTGGCTCCCAGCAGTGGGTAAATCAGAGCTCAAAAAGGATCCTGAACATCCTGAACAAATGTGCAAGAAGTTCCTGCCACGTGCCAGGTTTTGAGCCCAGTAGCAGGAAGTGTCACTTGGTGAGGTCTGGCAAGCCCCCAGGGTAACCCCTGCCAACAGAACACACTAGTGCAACTCACGATCCCCCATCACCTGCATCTATGTCATGGGTAAGAGTGTCCTGAAGAAAACCACCCAGCTGAAATGGATGCTTCTGTGGCCATGGTTAAAAGAGAAGTGGGGAACTCCTCCAGAGCCCATGCAGGGCTCTGGAACCAAGTGTTCAGGTAAATGACGGCAAGTCATAAATAACTATTTTTGAGGGGATTTCTCCAAGTAAAGTAAAACTTTTCCCCATATTTAAACTCCTGCTAACCTTACATTTCTGACCTTCAGCTTTGGGATTCTTTTTGTGTGTGTTTTTTATGTTTGTTTGTTTTAAAAAGAATGTGTATTCCAAAACATACAGCACAACAGCCTATTTTCTCCATACCTCTGGAAAACAATAAACACACAAATGTTCCTGGATGCAGCTGCGCATCACTTCTAAAGCATCAGTTCAGGTAATCAGCAGAGGTGCAACAGCCAACACCAACAGACTGTGCTGAGGAACTTGAGATCATTTTAACAGAAAAGCTGCTACTAAGTTCAACCTGTAAATCAGCCTGCTTTGCAGGAAGAGGCTGCTCTTTATGGCTACTGGGAGAAATGGGAATCTGCAGGAAGCAAAACCATTCTGGAGAGGGCAGGGCAGAGCAGCAAATGTTCAATCCCTTCCCATTCCCTGTGCTTCCAGGAACAATCAGCTGTATAAGCTATTTGCTGAGGTAGCTTCACTGCACTAAGGAAGCAGAAACCTTTACAAGGTGTATCTTGTCACAGCCCCTCAATGTGGCCAAATAAGAAATACCAAAAGAAGAAATCACATTACCAGAACATGGACTGATGCCAATAGGGCTTTGCAGCTCCTGTAATGTTTTCTCCAGCCAGTCTTCCACTCACAACAGCGTGATCGTGGTGCTCTACACGTCTCCTACCTAGTTTGATATCATAGAAGCAGGCAGCATCCCCTGCCTTAAAAAGAATCATTCAGTGAGGGCTGAACATTGACATTGAAAGCTTAAACTAATCACAACCAGAAATGGCTTTGGGAAGAGAACAAAGTGGAAATATGACCCAAGGAGTCTCTAACAAACCCCAGCCACCACTGCTGCTGTATCCCACTCCCCAGGTCACACAGGTCCTGGTTTTTCAGCATTTTTCATCAATCTTTCGAAAAATAAAGACTTTATGAGGTACATTTTTCCAGAAGAACTGAAGTCTTAACTCCCACCCCTCTTATGCAGTAGAATAACCCATGCTATCTTTAAGTTACCCCAACTCCTCTTACACAGTATAACTTAGAACACTCGCACAGTTGTTCCTACAGCACAAAGCATGCTGTGGTGCACAAACAGCCTCCATGGCTGCCAGCAGGGTCTGTGGTATGAGTGGTCTCAATACTTGTGATTTTTTGCCCCATTCACCTAACCTGGGTACACCAACACCCGTAACTCTGTGTGTTCCATCAGCAGAACATCAGCAGAACCAGCAGACAAATCTCCTCTGAACGTACTCACCACCCAGATATTGGAGCGTGCCTGCAGCTCCGCATTCACCCTGAACCCCCCGAAGTCAGAGTCCACCTCCAGCCCAGCTGACTTGGCCAGCTCCACATTAGGCTCCAGCCCTACTGCAGCCACAATGTGATCTGTCTCCACCTGTTTGGGGATTCATAATTAGAATCTCAATTCTCTCAGTGCTCCTGCAAACTTGGCCCTCTCCCTGCTTTTAAATTTACCTTTCGTCCATCTTTCAGTTCAATCACCAGCCGCTTGCCAGAGACAGAGACAGACTTGACCACGGCATTGGGCATGACATTAACACCCTCTGGAAGCAAACACAGGGAATGTGACTGCTCACTCAGGGGGAGACTGATTTCAGCTGAAGGAGGGTCCTTGGTGCAAACTTAGGCAGAACAGGGGGTGGGCTAGGCACCAAGAGAGGCCACCTTATATCTGTGGCATGTGCCACTCCAGTTTGGAGCAAAGCATGATGAGAAAGAAAGCCAGCTAAAAAGTTTGAAAGAGCTACTTAAATGGCAATCAAAAGTACATGTCTCATACGATGACAAGATGACACCCAAAAGAACTCCCCAAGGCAGCCTTTCAGGCACTAAGGACATTCAATTACCTATTGCTCTGCCACAAGCCAGACCAAGCAGTCTGACAAGGCAGCTTCCATAAACAAAGTAATTCAGACCCGTGGGTTACTGAGGCCTGCAATCCACAGCCCAACTACATCCCTCCTCCCTCGATCTCCACTCCACTTACCAATGCACAGGAATATTTTCTGCATTTCATATAGCAAATGAGGAGAAGGTATCTCAGATCTCAGCGGTGTTCTGAGCAAACACCAGAAGAGCTGGCCTTACAAAGCTGTATGCATGGGGCTACACAACCCTGCTCTAAAAGTGACTCTAAGATGACTGCACTAGGCTGTACGAAGTGAAATGATTCAAGGCTAGAGCAACTCAGAAGAGAACAGGCAGTTATTGTAAGACAACTTTGGTTCCAGATCACAGAAGCTGCTAAAGTAACTCGCAAGTATGTAGTAGGGATCATTCTGTACAGGAACAGCCAGAGGGAAAACCTCACCAACATCAGCACACATATGTGCTTGGTGCTCCCAGAGGAACATCTAAGAGGCCAGAGATTCATGGCAGCTCTGCGTTACCCAAGCTGCCTGAACTGCAGCTTGTTCTGTTCTGCACCTGCGCCACCTCAAGGACCTGGTCTTCCTGAGGCTGCAGCAACAGACAAGCAGAGAGCTGTATCTCACAGGGAACAGCTAAACAACACCCACTGGCCTAAACACCACAGCTCTGCCACTCTCTGAAGAGGAACCCTGAAGTACAGCTTCACCTCTTCTGACTTTCTCTGTGGTCCAGTTGCTCAGATATTCTGGCAAGACTTTGCCCATGTTGCCATTCTCTGGAAACATTTGAATCACCTCCAGGCCTCTGCTTCGTGCTGAAAGGAATGCAAAGAGCTTTATAACCTATGGCTAAAGAGCAGCGGTACAGACTTCAGGACTTAACTTTACTTTACGCAAAGAGCTTGACAGAAGTTTCTGAAACAAGGAGTTCTGACTCTCAGATTTCCCACAGTAGTCACAAAGTGACTGACCACTGTTTCCCATACACCTGCAAACTCCAGGGTAACAGACAGCAGACTTCTAAGTCAAATGCATATTGTGCTGGAGAAAACTTCCCTTACCAGAAAATTGCCATAAAGACACTACTCAAAGCTGCACACGCTTGACAGTGAGAATCCAGTTGCTCGCGGTCTCTCTGAAATGCCAGTTTTAAGGTGGCTTTTAGCATTGAGAGAGCAAGTATAACTTTTTACAGAATGGAACGACTTTGCAGCATGTGCAGAGCTTATAGGGAGCCCGACTGACAAACCCCTTTGTGGCCAGGGGCTGCTCGACAGCTAATGGGAGAGAAAATGGAAAACTAGGTCAGGCCATACAGCCAACACCACACATGTGCAACAGGGTTGTTCCAAGCAGACCACGAGTCTGTGCAAAAAATCAGCAATTGGAGAATGAAGAAGGAGTTTACAATGTTAGGCTGCTTACATGCAGCGTTTGTCACTTCTGTCAAGGTGCCAGCTGAAGCCACTCTGCCCGCAGCAGCACACTTACCTCTTCCTCCCAGCGCACAGGCCAGCTCACTGCCAAGAAAGCCACCACCAATGATTGTGATAGACTTGACCTCTCTTGAAATCTTCTCCAGCTTTTTGTAGTCCTCAATCTGAAAGAAGACATTTCAAATATCCCCAAACAGGAATGGCAGCAGAAGATATTTTTCTCCAATTTCTCCCTCTGTAATAAGAGCAACTCTCTCCCCAACTCAGAAAGGGAGACATGCTTCTCCTTCATCCTCTTTGTCTACTGCACAGAAAAAAACCTCTTTAGCTTCCTAATGTTTGGCTACCTCTTCCCTGTCCAAGAAATCTCAGATTCCTGTATTTTCCCATAACTCCCAATAGCAATTACAATTAAATTTCTAGACGCAAATGTACTACAGCACAAACAGTACTACAAGGATGCCACAGCTCACGTCATCCATCTTTCCCTTCCCACGCTGAGCAGATCAGACCTTAGGGTAAGTCCAGCAAAGAGCAGAAAGTTCCCAGATGGCTTCTTATTCCCGATTCATTCCCTGAACTAGACCAAGGAGAAGGCTGCGTACCCGTCCCCAGTACCACGTTTTCAAGAAAAGCAGAGTTTGTCAGCAAAAAGCAACTCTACAGCAAAAACCAGGAGACCACTGACTAATTCCATGTCTTTTATTCACTTTGTCCCAGGGCATGGGATGAAGGTGAAAAAATACCACAAAGCAGGCAGGGATATTGGATTATAAGCTCATAGAAAATCATCTAACTCAGTCCAAGAGCTAAGACAGATGCTCAACTTCACACTCAGCTCAACTGCAGAGCATGAGAGCAGCCTCTGTCACGTCTCAGGCCAAAGGTCAACCTCTTGCCTCTGTGCTGCAGAATCATGGCATGCACTTATTCCCAAGGGGTGGCAGGCTGAGCACTGAGCCAGCTTCCCGTGTTTCCCCACAGTCCTGAAGGCACTTGCTGTTCACAGTCCAGACTGCCCTGCAGAGCGTACATTGCTCGTGGTTTTAAAAGGTCTGGAAGGTGCAAAGTCATACAGGAGGGAAACTAAAAACCAAAACCCAGCCACCAAACAAAAAAAGCAATCACATCATTGCAGCTCTCAGGCCTCAGGCAAGCAGAGGAGTGCTCAGGTACACTCTACCTGTTTACCTGCCTTAGGAAAAAGAATAAATAGCAAACAGACTCCTGGTTACCAGCCCAGGCAAGCAGCAGCCAAGGCACAGCTGTCCTGGACCCTGAGCAGGAGCATCCATGGATCTGTTGTTTCAACCTCACCCCAGGACAGCAGCTGCTGGACATTACCTTTCGGAACAGCGTCAGCCTTTGCTGTACATCTTTTCCCGCTCTTTCAATGGCAGGAAGATTCCTTGGGGAACCACCTGAGGACAAGGACAAAGAGACTAATGACACCATGGCTGTGTCACTGGCTATCCAGACAGTGCAGAGCTATCTTTAATCATGACAGTGCTTTCCAAACTACTACAACATGCTCTGTTCCCTGTTGCCGTCTGGGTTTTTAACACGAAAGACCTTCTGTGTGAGCAGTAGGTGACCCAGCAGTCACCCACAGAAAAAGATGGAATGCTGTACACCTTGCTCCACTGACGGGAGACAGCCAGTGCCACTTGAACCACACAAGACCATAGGCAGGACTTGAAGCTGGCCTGTACAGGAGTTTCTTTACTGAGCTGATATGGAAGTCACCTTTTCCTCCTTGCCTGCTGCTTTTCACAAGGCAAAGCTTTGAACATCCCAGAGAAGCTGGCTTTTGTGAAGCAGGTGAAAAACCCAAGGCATGGTTGTCTGTATGACTGTCCTTCACATGACTGCTCTGCCAAGTGTTTGACATACTGCAGAAATTTCATTGCCAGATAAATGCCACTGAACTAAAAAGCCTCGCACAAGACAAAGAACAAAAAGTGAAAAACCCCAACAACTTACCAGTAGCAATTAGACATTTGTCATAGGATATCTGGGTACCATCACTGAGTTTCACTGTGTTGCCTCTAACATCCATATGTACAACCTGCAAAATTAAACACCCGTGCACTGTAGGGAGTTAAACTGCACAGACTATTGATTAGAAAAGCAAACTTGGAAGTTACATTCTCACACCTTTAGGTTTAGGGCAGAGGGGAGGAGGGAAGAGAGAAGACCAAAAGTGGGAATTCTTTGACAGCCGTCATAGATCAAGCTGATCTTCCTGGGCTCTAAGAAATGGACTTGGACACCTGAGGTAACAGTAACAGGACTCACTGAAGCCTTATTTTAGCAAGATATAAAAAAACGAGGGCACAAATATATTAGAAGCCTCACCATAAACTCTTCCACCTTCTTACTGCTTTTGCACAATGTCCTTGCCCACATTATAACCCACTGCTCTGATCACTCTGCTCTCCTTACCTCACCCCTGACTGATATACAGCCTAGCTCACATTTTGTTACACCCTGCTCTAAGCTCTACATATTGTCCCATGCTCAAACCTTAGACTTATCCTTCCCTTTTCCTCATCTTCCCTCAGCCCACTACTCCTCCTCATAGCTTATCCTGCTTCCAAACCATGTCCTTAAGATTAACATAGTCCCTGCTTCATCACATACACTTCCCCCAAACTTGTACACGTTCTCCTCCTCAGCCAACCCTCCACACCATCACCTACACTTGTCTAGCTTCAAGCAGAGGCTCTGCTTGGGAAGAGCTGCATGATGCTGGAACAGCAGCTCGTGCTGTACCCACCTTCTTACCACAGAGAACTGCTACTCCACCATTTTCTACATAAGGCAGGTCACGGACGGGCACGTAGAATGACGGTGGCTGGAAATAGATACTGAAACAAGCTCCGTTATCAAATGGGTTCCACTTTATGATACCAGCAATTACCAATAATATCAACACACCTCTGAGCATCTATAACAAGCACCAAAATTCTTTTTTATCTTCTTTTAAGAATTAGGGTCTTCACATTGTTGAAGTTCAAGGGTTTCATCAGTAAGGCTTTATCACAAAAATCAAATGCAATCCAGGGTCCCTGGAGCTCTGCTCTGAACTGTGAGCCTATACCCTCACTTTATTAACTTATTTCACAGGATTTCTGCCAGGGGTGTTGTGTGTCTCAGGGAATCCCAGCAAGATACAAAAAGTGCTAAGTTCCGAGCTAACTCTCATGTGCAGCAGCACTGGCTGCACCTTTCAGTCTGCTCCTGACTTGTCTGTAACACCTCAGCATCACTGGGAAGCCACGTGGCATCTCAAGGGCTCTCCAAGGTAGTCAGCCAGCTACTCCAGTGCAAAATAACACACATGCTCTGTACACAGGATGCAGTGCCCTGTCCCCTCTTTGATCAGCCTAGTAACAATGCACAGAGCAGACAAACACAGAAATCTACCCAGTGATTTGTCCACACAGCACTCTGGGGTCCGTCATGGCTCTCTCACAAAACCAGCTTGATCATCGTCAGCTTTTCCTTAAGTACTCTCTCTCATCCTTGCTATCCAGTGACACATACCTCCTCTCCTTGCCATTCCACTGCCTGAATCGCAGAGTCTCTGTCACATTTGGATCATCTGAAAACCACAGCTCTTTGGAGAGAGGAGGGCGCATATAGGGCAGGGCAGGATCTTCAGACACAATCAGCACCTTTAATTGGTCATTAAACACAGCAGTTGTACAGATGCCAGGCAAATGGCAAAACACATGACAGAAGCTCTGAAGCAAGCACAGTATTCAGTCATCCACACAAGTCTGCTCTGGGCATCTCTTACCCGGGCACCAGGGTCACGAGCCCGAATGGATCTGGCAGCAGCAAAAGCAGCAGTTCCTCCACCAATCAGCAGGAAAGGAACGTGAGATGGGATCTCAGGCTGAGCCCCAGGAGCTGCAGGTGACAGATTGGACAGCTTACTGCAAGTTCAGCAGGGAAAACGGCCCAGCCCAGCCCTAAAGAATAGTATGCCACCAGATGCCTTTCCCATACAGCCTTCCTTTGGCAAATTGCCCCTCAAATACCTCCCATCCCAAATACTTCCCAAGAACCATGCTGCTGCTTCAAAGCTGACTCCCTGCACAAATCAAAATGTCAGCTTTCAACAAACTACCTTTTCTAAGCCAGATCTGCACAGCTCAGCTCAGTGGCAGTTGTGGAGTTTTGGAACAGGCTTGTAGCACAGCTTTCATCCCAGGGCTTTAGCTCCTCTTACAGATCTACTTTTCTCTGGTTTAGGATGTTGAGAACAAGAATGATCTATGTAACAGCTTGAAACACCACTATTTTGAGAGCCTGTTAACAGGTTTGAAGCCTCACTCTGAACCTGTGCTACTTGTTCAGCAGATTCTCAGAGAGCTTCCTGTTATGAATGGATCAGTTTAAGAATGCTGCTTACATGTGCAGAGCTGGAAGAAGTGGTTGCAAAGTCAAAGACCCATAAAGTCTTCATGAATTTCCAGCATTCAATACACAATTTCAGAAGCTTCATATAAGATCAGGACATTCTCTGTACAGTAGATCCAGGACAGTAAAAACATGCTTGACCTCTATTCTGGCCAAACAACGTGCTAGAGAGCCAACAGTACACGGTGCCTTGTCGAGCTAGCAAGAGGGACACAGCTCAAAAATGAGTCAAAACACCGGGAGAGGAGACATGGCCTGGGTGTTGTTCAAACCAGAAAACAATTTTTGAAGTTCTTTGGAAAACAGGAGCTGAAAAGTGTCTGATCCAGCTGCATGTCTTCCTTAACCACAAACCAACTGTGAGCAAGACCAAAACTCTGCACTTGCCATTCAGGGAACAGTTTGTTAGAAAGGAAAGTTCCCTAAAACACCATGTGAATTCTGAAAGGAGACCAGGTTTTGAGTTCCTACTGGGATGCATTTCCTCCCACATGCAGGTCCTGTCTCTAAGCAACACACAGTTAAACCCTATGCAGGAATAAAAGTTAGTTAAATATTATCATCAAGATTCAACTGCTCTGCCCTGAGCAGCAGCATCTGTATCTGAAAGAGAAGACAGCAGCTGAATTCAGCAAAGCACAGGGACACTGCAGGCAAGAAGCTGCAGGTGAGGGCTGACTCAAGGAGGCCACAGGATTCACCAGCTCTCTACTACAAAGGGACAGAGCCTCCACAAACATAGACTTACCAAGACCTCTGCTTCAGCATCAATCATAATAAACATGCTCCATCCTTCAAACCAAAGCAATCAGTTTTCTGTCCTGTCTGCAGGATATTCTTTGTGTGGGTTTCCTAGTAAAGTGACATACCACAGTCTGTGCTCTATGGCCTAAAGCCACTGTTATTACTAAATATACAATCCTCTGGCTCGATAGTTCAGATAGACCTCATAAATTAAGAGAGAACTTCCACAAGCAACCTGTGCTCCACATAGAGCCTGCAAAGCATCAAGAGCCTCACTAATTGCCCCAATTCCTCCCTACACATGAGGCCCAAGCAGGCTGCTTCTCACATGCCCAGCCCACTTTACATGGGACAGGAATGTAGCACAGCACAGAGGACTTTGTGCTGGCAGACCACATTATCCCTGTGGAATCACAGTGTCTTTCCCAGGCTGCGTAAGGGTAGAAGCCAAAAGCAGGGATAACTCTTTCCTCCTTTTATCACAGAAGGCACAAACAGGAAGCAGGAAGGAGCCCTGAAAGACAACCTACTTTAATCTCATGATTAACTGTAAAGCAAAGCCTTGTTCTGGGCCATGGAAAGCTAGCACCATCTTCCATGCTGGGAAAACATGGGAATCACAAACAGCAGTGTGCACTGAGAATGACAATGCTGTGAAGGCAAAAGCATGCAGCTTACATTAATCTGTGTTTTCAGAAGGGATCTGTTCCGTTTGTTTTAGAGGTCTCAAGTTAGCAGCTTATGACAAACGGACCCAAACCCAGAACCATAAGGCTCATACCCACCAAGAGGAGACGATTCCTTTTCCTGAGATCGCGTAGTTATCGTTGTCACCCGGCTGGTGAATCGCTCTTTGTTTTCTTGCAATGTTTTATACACCTGGAGATAGACAAGGATATATTTATCTTATGCACCTCACAGCAACAAAGCACCATGCTGCTTCTGTCGTCCCCCCTCCCACCCCCCAAAAGGCTTTTGTCCATCCTGCTTGCTCAGAAAAGGCATCTGCTTTCTATTAAAGCACATGGACCAAAATATACCTCACTGAAAGGAGTGCCCATAAAGGTACATGTGTATAGCTGCAAGAGGAATGTGCTCAGCAGAAAATTTGCTCTACGTATGGTGTGACGAATCTCAATTGTATGGTTGTTTTCTATAAGCAATCGACCTTGCTGCAGATGTTTGGCTGCAGACCTGTTTCAAAGGGGACCAGATATCAAAATGGCAATGCAGTCAAACCAACTCCAAGGCTATTTGCAAGCCAGGCCATGGCACAACAGGAAGACAAATTCAAGGCAAAAAGCAGCCCCCAGCTTCAAAAGCCTGCTGGGCAAAACAAGCAAACAACCTCACTGGCTTTCTTTAGGCCAGACGTTACAGCAGTAACATCACTGAGGTTTGCAGTGCCCTTCAGACACAGAGCGTGGTTGCTCTAGGTAACGGCCTCTGGCTGAAAATGCTTCCCAGGTCTGCTGACCTGCTGCCTGCATGCCTGCTGAACCAGGACACAGTGTGAGCATCACCTGCATGCCTGGGGACACAGTTTAGTGGCACAGACAAGGAAGGAATGTCCTTTTTTTGTTAACTTCCAAAAAACACTGCTAATCTAGAAAAGCAAAGGACAATGGGACTGCTGGAAGCAGGTCAAAGCATATTTGCCCCCACAGTTAACAAATTAGAAGGAAGCAAACAATTTTAAGGCAAAACCTAGCCTTGCTAATAATGCATAAGTGCAGGATGTTAACTTTCATTTTACAGTGTCCATAAAAGAGAAA
>JANHGB010013155.1:0-17608 GCA_026283785.1 Coracopsis vasa
TGCTGTGTGTATGCAACAGAAGTCTGTGTTAAATTAAGCTTGTGAGGACTCATATTTATTCACTTTGGATCACTAAATCAAGTTGAATTCTGGCCTTTGATGTAAAAAAAAAAAAAAAAAACAGAAAAAAGAAAAAAGAAAGAAATGTTTCATTATTAAATGGTAATAAAACACTGAATATTTTGTTCTTTCCATATAATTATGTCAAGCAACATGGTTTGCAACAAAGAATATACCAGAAGTCAAAGCAACCTTTGAGACCACCACAGAAAGCCCCTCTAATTTCAGGAGATATTGCTAGCAGGCACCAAACTAGATGTATAGAATTACCAGGCCCTAGAAATGATGCACATCACCTCTCTGCTGTGAAAAGGGACTTCCAGTCTTAAGAATTTAATTCAGAAATAGAATGAGTTTGAATTACTAATCACATTTAGGTTTCAGCAATGTAACTAGCCAGCTAATCCTATTATTCCTTCTTCTTTACATATTGCTTTAGAAAAGTGTTAGAGACCAGCATGGTGTACTGCTATGACAACCAGCCAGAAGTTCCCGGCTGCAAACACACACTTTCCCTTTCTTCTGGGGGAGCCCTTTAAATGAGGAAAGCCTGTGTCCAGGTTTAATACAGGGTTTTAAAGTTCTTCACATTTTGGCAGTATGTGACAATCTGCTGGGCAGGTTGGCTCAAAGATCTGCCTAAGGCACTCATGGCCCTTGTTTGATGATGTCTGTCAGCCTTTGCCAGCAGAGGATGTCCACTTCTGTTGATTCAGCCCTTCAGCCTCAGAGGTTTATTTCTTTTGATACAAGCAGTTACTCAAGGGAATCTAATCAGTCATGAGCAGTCTGATGTTCAGCTTCATCTCCTGATTCCCAGTTAATCCACTTCAGTCAGCTTTAAAGATTTCTCTCCTTTCTTAGTCCCTTGCCAGTTGTGCTATGCTAGGTTTAAAATGGGCTACGGATTTCTGGCTCCTAACCTTTCCCGGTAAGCAGGTTCCTTTAGCACCTCTTTGATACTACAAAAAAATTCTAAACATCGCTATTATTTTTCTTTTTCTCATCCTCTTTATTAGCAACATTTCTGAGCATATTCTCATTCTGGTCATTTCTCTTGTGTCTTTTCTGCTTATTACTGAAATTCATCTTGGCTGCACTTCCTTGTATTTCACCTTTCCCCTTCCCTTCATGTTTTCTTCTGCTATTTACTGCCTACACTAACAAGGGGACCTTGGGGGTCCCAGCTCCTGGGAGGGACATGGGTTTACTTCCAGCTCATAGGGATATACCAGGGTGCACCATTTAGCCGCTGTGGGCTGGGTTTTATACAGAAGAGCTCAGAGCACCCAGGCCAAGTGAGTTCCTGGCTGCAGGATAGAAGGTCAGGACTCTGGGAAGCTCTGCAGACTAAACCTGCGGTAAAGTTTATATGCAACCTAGCACCTGACCCATCAGATGTGATGGCTCAAACTATGGGCACTGCATGGGGAAGCTCCTACCTTGTGCGCTTGTCCATATCGCACCTTTCAGTATTTTGGTACTGAAAGCCTTTTCTCCTGCTAATCTTACCCAGCAAAATGCACAGTTTGGCTGGTATCTCTGGGTGCCCTCACCCAGGGAGCTGATGGAACCCAGAGCTGAGCACCTATGAGATGAGAGCCAAAGGAGCAGGTACTCCCAGCCCCCAAACCATTTTGTCCAAAGCTGCACTGATGGGCAGGGAAAGGATCTCCAGTGAGACAGCAGTTCATCACGTCAGCTCCATCACATGTCCTGTGTGCGAAGGCACCCACATCAAAGCTTTAGATTTGCAGTATCTGCTCTGCTGGAATTGCAGCTGGAGGCCAGTTTTCTCCCATAATCAACACTGGCTTCTGGACCCAAATGTGCGGCTCCCATACCCTTTACAGTGTCTCATCCTTCTTAAACATTGCCAAAATTAACTGCAGCTGCAACCCTAAGTACTGTATGGACTCCGGGTCTCAGGTCTTCTGTTAATCTGCATATTTGGTCTGCCACTAGTTGGATCGCTGGTGGGTTCAGCAGAAGGGGTAGATGCAATTACCTCCTGAGGTATGAGGAGCACCCCAGACTTTGCCTCTGACCTGATTCTCCTCATTGACAGGGCCATATGATGCACAATCCTGTTCTTGATTCTTGAAGGAGTCAGACTCCTTCAAAATCTCACAGCTCAGGAAAACACAGGGATGTGCAGGAGGTCAAGAAAGAGTAGGATCTGAAGTGAGGACCCAGACCAAATGCATGGGTGAGTGATACCTGGCAAGGTTGCAAAGGAGCCAGGACTGAGCTGGGTGGGAGGCAGGTAGGAAGGCAGGTAATGAGATGGCTTCAGGTGGAGCTGATGCAGAGAGCACAAGAGAGAAGGACAAGGTGGGCAGCATTTTTGCAGACTGATGAGAGAGAAACATGTGCCAAGAGACACAAGAGCAGCGACTTATAGCAGTCAAGCTGAGAGAGACTGTAATTTAAACATAATGGATGTAGAGTTGGAGGCAAAGGAACATTAATGTCATTTTTCTAAATCCCAGACTAAGAACTGGATTCCTTGAGAAAGCCTTGGGATTAGCTGGTAGCACCACACAAAATATGCAGACATAGCTTACATTTTTCTCAGGCTTTAACTACCTTAATATCTCAGATAATAGGAGGATGTCAGAAAAATTTAAACACCCAGAAGCCTGTGGAATTTGAAAAGCTCTCCCAGTACTTAATTAGAGCTAGTTATTGAATCTGGAAAATTATTTCACTATGGGCTCTACTTTTTAATTGTTTCTTTCACCAGCTGTGCTCTATACCAGAGTTCACACTGTTCTATGGGAGCCACAGGATCCCCTCTACTGGGCAAGTCCACCAAGTCCAGCATCTTATCTTTTGCCAAACATTCTTCTCCAGGACTGCAGCATATTGGATCAGTTAGGCTAGACTTAGCTACAAGACATGGCTGTCAAACCCCATGCCTGGCCTCTGCACCCTGAAGCTTTGGTACCCAACCAATCAGAATGACAAACGTTTTGGAACTGAGCAGCTTAACATGTCTCATGACGACAGTTTAACACTGTGTGAGATTTTAGCCCCAAGTTCATCCCGTAGTCCTTCTGGGGAGAAATGGATCAGAAAACAACCAAAGCAACAAACACTTTTTTATGTCGCATGATGTTTTTTCAATTAAATCAAAACATTTCAGCAAATTGTTTTTCTTGAGTTACCATTTCTCTTTCTAAATGGGAACAACAACAGGTGGAATATCTCAGCATATATTTAGCTCCATTTATGTGTAACAGGAAAAAAGAGGTGCCCATATAGTACAATTCAACTGATTTTATTTATGCATCTTCTTTAAGATGGAATGATTTGTGCCCTGCATTCATCTGGTACTCAGATTGTGGTGACCTCTTCAGATAGATAAAGATGTCTACAACACTGCCATGGGAACTGCACCCTGTGAGACAAGTTGCTCTGACAGTGTGTGGTTAACTCAGCAATCTCCCGAGACAGGTCTTTTTCTGTTTCACTTTATGTGAGTTCAAGGCAGGTTGATAATAAATTGAAATATATTCTTAAATTAAATAAGAACAGTCATGCAACACCAGGTTGAGCTAAATTGGTGATATTCTCATGTAGATAAGGTATGAGATGATACGTTTGATCTCTTCACTATGAACAACTGGTTAGACTGCAGTAACCTTTAACAATTAACAAAAACGTACTTACGCTAGACATGCAATTCCATGCAATGCATTACTAAGACTGTCACTGTATCAATGCCAGTCTGTCCATGTGGTCAGTGCTTGTAAATAACCAAGGATTTTCTCATGTTGTTTCCCCTCTCTCCCCCTGCCTTCTTTGTTTTTCAAATGATCTTGCATGACCTGGAACAGTTCATTCCCTGCATATTATTCGCAGTTCAATAGTGGACCCACGTCAGTTATCCCAGAAATGTCCCAGAGGTGCCTTTTCTGCGGATAAGTCAAGCTAATTCAAGGCTTAGGGAAAAGTGTAGATTTGTTTTCTAAAACAAATCTATTCGCCTCAAAGCTTGCGGAATCTGTCTTGCTGTGACAACTGAGGTCAAATCCAGGTGACCTGGCTATAAAATGAGAACGATGCACATGATGAAATGTATAAAAAAAGATGATCTGTGTGAACTTCCACCTCAGCATATTGAGTTTACAGAGCAGTGCACAATAGCGAAGGGATCTGAAAGGACGGTGTTCATACAGTTACACGGATGCCCTTTCAAAGAGCAGGCTGTCAGATGGCTAAGATGTGAGAATTGTGTTGAAAGATCGAATTCTGAAAGGCATCTATCATCTCCATCACTCCAGTCAGGCAGGCTGAATCTGCTCTCCCCACATCCACTCCAGGAGCTGCTCTCACCTTCCTCTGAAAACACTGAACCCACCCCCAGTCCAAAGCTCAGCATTTTCATGCCTTCTGCTCCTCTGCAAACTCATAATCAATAGGCAGGCATGTTTCAGTCCTTCAGACATGGAGGGCAGTGGCAGTGAGGCTCAGGGCTGGCAGCAGCATGATGAAAACCTTGAGTGCACATTAGAGTTCTTATAAAAACAAGCCTCTGGGGAATAATCTCATTATAGGTTACTATAGCCTCATTATCTTGCTATATAAGTTTACTCCCTGTGTATTACCTCACTATTTTCTTGTGTGCTACAAACCTGTTGTTTCTCTCATGGCCTTTTTCCTTATACGCCAATTATCTATGGTTTTGGACAGGCACCATCTTGTGAAGATGTTTGTCTGGAGAGACCTGCTCTGCAGCGAAGGCTTGGAAGTGCTCCTGTATTACAAGCAGAAAAGAGCCATCCTGCCCTTTCTGAGAAGTCCTGGGCTCTGGAAGTGCACAGTCAAACTAGGAAGGGCTCCTTGCTGAGGCACCTTGCACACAGGCTACAGAGGTGGCAGTGCAAGGTGAGTGAAAACAGTATGGGTTTCCAAGTAAAAATAGGCTCGACTACAGAGATACAGGCAATAATAAATGGATCAAGATGGTAAGTGAATGTGTAAAAAAGATGTGTGAGGAAAAGCTTGAACCTGAAAAAGAAGAGGCAGCCAGCAGGGAGACTGCCAGGGTTTCAGTGTTATGGATGTGTAGACAGTGAGTGACAGACCTGCAAGACAACTCCAACATCACTTTCCACAATTGCAACTACAGAGGCAAGTAGAAATGTGGAGTTTATTTCAGAGGGGAATAAGACCTACTTTTTAATCTGCAACAGAAAAAAGCACGTGTCTAAGGGGTTAAAGAAGAGGGAAAGAAGGACCAGTATGGAAGGAGCCAAAGAGACAGTGAGGAACTTAGTGGAGGACTGACTCAGATTCCTTCTCAGAGGATTAAGGGAAGGACAGCTTCCCACCCTATTAAAAAAATTGCCATCATCCTCACCATCCCTCTGACAGATTTTAGCTTTGAGGAGCATGATCTATAAAAATGAGCATTGCCCAATGATAGGTTTTGTTTCTCTTCTTTTATCGCTACAGACCTCAAATAAAATAAGAAAAAAGGCATAGTCCGTAACTCAGTCTATATGGTCGTCTCTGTGCCTGGAAAGATCACTCAGTTATCCTCCAAACCAGACATATAAAAACAGATAGTCCTTGAGGGCAAGCAATCCAGGAGACAGTCTTCCTGGAAAAATCATTTTTATGTTACCAAGAATGTTCATAAACACACTTGTTCAATGCAAGGCTAAACGTGTCTTAATTTTCTCCAGCTTCTAGATAACAGGATTGGTCTTAATTAAGGGGAAAAGTAGACTGAGCCAAAGAGCATGAAGAGCTGATCTGCATACAGCCTGCCAGGCAGAACAAGACCGCCAGCTCACCTGAAGGCACAGCTGGGACCTGGCAGTGGGGACAGTCCAGATTTTATGCAGCAGTAGGGGCATTCCTTTAATAATGATACCCCTTATATGACATACTAAACCTATCTGAATGGCATATCAGGCAATACATGCACAATCTGGTACAGGCTAGGGCAAATACAGCAGAGGGAATCAGTTACATCCCAAAGGTGTGGGAAACTTTTTCCAAGTACCCTCATAATGGAGTTCATGGTGGGAGGAAAAGACATGCTAAGAACTAATGATGGTGTTTCCCCTTATGTCTCCTTTCTCAGGTGCATCTAGGCTGCAGTAAACTGAGAACTAGCCCATCAAGAGGGAATG
Source organism: Coracopsis vasa (assembly GCA_026283785.1). Lineage (NCBI taxonomy): Eukaryota > Metazoa > Chordata > Aves > Psittaciformes > Psittacidae > Coracopsis > Coracopsis vasa. Next base: position 6,210 of record JANHGB010013155.1, read on the forward strand.
GAGATCATCAGTTCCTGCAGTGGGCATTTCTTACTTACTGTCACTGGCCAAGCAAGAAGCAAGAAAAGACTCTCAAGTGCCACTGCTAGGGATACCAAAGAATAGCTTTCCATTTGAAAGTGTATTTACAATGTAAGTCTATTGAAAAGCCTTGTGGCAGTGAAATCTAAATGTTTCATTAATGAAAGAACAGCAGATGAATAATCACAATAAAAGTGTCTGTTACCATGGGACATGGAAATAGAAACACAATGGGCACTTAATGAGTGGCGATTAGTCTGGCTCCACAGACTATTTGGGAAATGGAGAAAAAGAATGGATTGTGTCAAAAGCCAAAGTCAAAAGACACATTTGGTAGGCTTAGGTCAAAGAAATTAAGGATGCCTACACCAAAATGAGATGCTGTCTCTGTGGATCTATGGTTGAAGTGAAACTTTTAAATACGAGTCATGTCTATGAGCCTGTAATTACAGGGTGTCAGGCATTACAGGGATGTGGAGGGGCTGAACTCAGGCTATACATACCTCCCACATGGTGTTTTCTGACTCTGTGCGATTGTTCAATCCTATTGTTTTCTTAATACATTCCCCAAACCCTGCCCAGATATTCCCAACTCAGAATTCACTATGACACTCGCTGCCTGAGGGGGACTCAGGAGCTGATGCAGAGTTAACTTGTCCCATACTTATTCTCATACAGCAGTGTGGCTGGCTGACTGCTCCAAAAGTCACTTCTCTGTGTGAAGCAGGACCTCCCGGCAGACAAGGAAGAAGCAAAGAAGACGGGTGTGAAAGCGTCAAGTCACACCTGGACCACACATGCTGACACAACTGGGGAAATGCAAGCTATGACCATGAGTATGGAAAAAGAGACAAATACTGAAGCAAATGCACCTCTTTGGCAAGGCAGGTGATCATCAGCAGAGCAGGTACAGCCAGGGGACCACAGTCCCAAAAGTTCTAAGGAGTTTTCCTGGGCATAGTGGACCCAGTTTAGGGGCTGGACTGCCTTCGTCATTTTGGTTAGGCACCCCTGTGTCAGCCATGAATCATCTGCTAAGCCGCTGTAACACTGGCTTTGGAAGAAAAGCCATGGACATACAAGGCCTCATTTTAGGGCATACAGGGCTCCATTGTGGAGATAAGCAAACTACAGGACAGGAGTGAAAACAAATGGAAAGAGGCAGAACAGGTAGCACCATAATTTAATAAAAAGTGACTGTGGATTCTGTATGGGATTGTAATTAAAGATAGCAGACAAAGTCTTCAAGAGCACTTCATACCTGAAGTGCTATGTAAAAATTACATTGAAAAGAGCCTAAGAAGATCATTTGCCTAAGAAAAGGGACAGAGACATTTTATCCTACTACAAAGGAAAGTGACACTGAAAAAGATGTTGAAGTTTTTCCATGTATGCCAAATACAAAGTCAGTTCAAGTGAAAATATTCGTGTTAGCAGCACAGAGAAAATTGGTTTTTACAGCAATAGATTTGTTCAAGCTGCTGAGGAATCACCCCTATTCCCCCCAATGCACTTTATATTATATTTCTCATGACATTTGTCTAAGATTAGTAGAAAAAGAAGATATCCAGAACAAATCTTTCAGTAGACATGGTGGTGATATAATGATGTATAACAGTGGGCCACACTTTACTGGGAATGACTGGGAATTTTTTTAATGGAACACAACTAATTATCACTTCTGTGGGAAACAAAGTCTTACCAGCAAAACCACAACTGAAATACACACCAGAAGCTGATCGATACAGTACTATTACATTTTATATAGCACTGATCATGGACTATCCCCTAACCTGAGCTAGAAAATGGCAATATCTGCTTGATGGGAAAAACAAGTTTAGGAAAAGCGAACACGGGTATTTATGTATTTTAGAATTTGTGAAAAAAAGGGAAGAAAAGATAAAAGATAAGGAGACTCAGCGTGAAACATTTTTTTAACCCCTAATAGAACACTTCATTTCAGAGTATTTATTCCCTTTGTTTGTGTTTCTTTTCAAGTTCTTGGATTAAAAAATAAAGGTTCTGATGAAAAGAATAAACAAAGTTGTGTTTGAAACAAGAAACCAAAAAGTTCTTCATCTTGTCTTCTCCAGGACATCAGAATGTCAGAAAGAAAACTTTCACCAAGAACAAAAGTATTTCTTAATTAATTTACCTGATATAAATTCATCAAACTTTTCATCTCTTTAAACCCCATCTTCAGAACAAATGTCCTATATGTAAGGAAAAAGCCTTCACTTTAGTTAACCCATTCTGACATTTTGTCCAATAGAAAACCGATAAACAGGATGTAGTCTGTATAAAAAAACTTACGTCAGAGAAGATGTAGATATACATAAAAAAAGAAGAGATGAGACAATGAAGTTGTGAGAACACCCTAGAGGAAGAGGCACACACAGGAGAGTACAAAGGATGCAGGCAGCAGCAGCAGCCTGAGAGTCACCTGAGGTGTGAATCCCCCTATGCTAGGTGACTTGCAGGTAAAACCTCTCTTCTCAGTGCCAGGGAATGGACACACACAGGCGCAGTAGCAGTTGTGTTGCCTACAGAGGTACCAGGGGCGATAGCTGTGTTGGGCTGGGAAGGGTGGTGCTCAGCTTTTGGCTTTAGTGCTCTTCAAGAGCAGTGGCACTGCAGTCTCTGTGCGGGTCCCTGGGAGATGACTGATTAGTCATCAAGAAGTCTGTGGTGGCTGTGGGTGTCTATTTTTGCTGTGTTTGACTGGGTAGGTATGGGACAAATGTCATTTTAGAGGGGTCTGGCTAATGACGGTTTTATCCAGGGACACGTGATGAAGAAAGATGGTATCTGCAGCTCAGTGAATTACTTCTGTGGTTTCCTTATCTCCATGTGATGTATGGACAAGTCACTCCAGTCCTGAGCACTTCCTTGAAGGAAGCAGATGACAGCATGGCAACTCTGGCAGTAGTTTTCCTTCAAATCCAAGGGAAATTCTGGGATTCACAGGGACATGCAAGGTTCATTCCTCCTCCTGGACTCAGGTGGATCTCCACAGGCTCAGGATCTGGTGTTTCATACTACATATGAGAGCTATTTTCATCCTCCTCAGGAAGTCTTTATTCTCAGCATGCTGGTTGCAAACTTGTTTGGAGTAAGGAATGTAAGCCTATCTCTGAGCTCTCGGTGCCAGCAATGATTAATCACATCCCACTCTAAAAGGAACCATCTGATGTTGGATGATTTGGATGATAAGAATATGGCACACATTAGTCTTGGAAGAGCTGACATGCATAGAGCAACAACAATAAGGAGATTACCTTGATATGGCTGCACTTCTGAGCATATGTGGACAAGGAGAACTCTTAATACGTAAAAACCAGAGACTTAATTCCTGTTTCTGCTAATAAGTGTCCTGCCCTTTGCTATATGAGAACACAACGCTCTGCAGCAGACACATACCATAAAAGCATAAGAAAGCTGCTGTAAAAGAGTGTATAGATCATTGTCCCAAATCACAAGGTCCTGCCTTTCAAACAATTTTGGTTTCATTATTAAAGATAACTGTATTCTTGGTTGTTTTCAAACAAAACCTGTACTCTATGCCCTTGGAATACACATACAAAAAAGGTGATAGTTTTTAATTAAATCAGTTCTTAGATGAGAAATAAAAGTCTTAATCTAGAAAAGTGCTCAACAGCATGCTCAGAGTGAAGTGTGAGTAGTCACAGCAAAACCTATTAGCGGGCTCAATTAGTATCAGGTTAATGAGCCTGGCTGTGCCAAGGCAGGGCCTGGAGCATGAGATAGGCAGGACCTTTCACCAGGCAGCAGGATCCACCAGGTTTCCCACCTCACATCAGCCCAAAGCAAGAAGAAGAACAGTGTCACTGGGGCATCAGCCTAGGACATAGATAAAGTCCCCTGCATTTGTACCACATCTAGAGGGGTTCAATTCCCTGCCCAAAGCCAAAGAAAGTCACAGAACAAGTCCATTAGTGACCCCCTATAGTGTGAGTTCAGAATGTGAGCTTGGATCTGGATAGCCATATAGACACCTACAGCTGTCCTACAGGGGGAACACAAGTGTAGAAAGTCCCTCTCAGCACAAATTAGGACATATTCCCTTCTTCCATGGGCAGGGCTCCATTCTGCCGTGCACTCACTATTTGTGAGCAATTAGCCATCTGTCAAAACCTCTGAACCCATCTTTTTCTGTGCCATGGTTCTCTGTGGGTATGTAACACATCAGTACCATTTCCAACATCACTGAGCTGCTGGAGGTTGAATTCACACTGTTATGCTTGGAGACCAAGTAATATGGGTAAGACATTAAGGAGTGTATTTTTGTACTTTCCTGTATGCTTTTCACTTCAGGCCACAGCACATTGCTTTGCATGCTTTCTCTTTGAAAACTGTGTGCCTTTTGGAAAGCTGAAGGCATCTGCAGGAGGTGACAAGATCACTGCTGACCATTCAACATTCAACTTCTGACACCACATTTGTCCTCTATTGCCTGCATTCAAAACACTAGTCTCCCTTGTGCACATCAAAAGTCAAACACAGCCCATGTTTCTAGAGATAAGGGTTTCCTTATCCCTTGCTTCAGTTGAAATGTAGAACATGGCAAGCTATAGCAAGACCAGGTCATGCAGAAATATCATGTAGGAGGTGCCTGTGTTGGCCTGGATCAGATGAATGCTTGCAGGGCAGCTGCAGGAGGGTCGCTCTCCGGCTGTAAGGCAGAAAGACAGATACTATTAGATGTGCGGCTACTTCTTGCTTGCAGCTAAACACTAAGGGCCAGATTCAGAAACACGAAGAGCCTATAGAGCCAGGAAAGGTAAGAAGTGAGGGTTAAGATATCAGAGTCTGGCGTCAGATGTAAGGAGAGCAGATTAATGATCGATGAGGAAATACCATCCTGCAAAATCCCCTAAACTAAGTGCACAATATCCAAGTCATTACCTGTAACATAAAGTGGTTCTCTTTGTGTCAACTGTTGCTTAGAGAACCGAAGGGCTGACCTTCAGGCCAACTGAGGTAGGCAGCAAAAGGCTGGTTCAGGAGTTCAGAGTAACAGCTCTAAAAGAGCAAAGTGAAGATGAGGTGAGTGACAGATATGTGGGACTAAGTGATGCAACCGACTTGAGAAAATCCTCTCAAACTACAGGAAGACACATGTACACCCGCACCCAAAGCGCTTGTACAAGGTGGCCTGAACATGTATCCTTTTGCCTGCTGTCAGAGGTGCTCTCCAAGTGTCAGCATGGCCTGAACAAAACAGGATTTTCTGAGAAACCTTAGAGGTAGAAGGGAAGTGGTCCCATCATGGTAATGCTACTGGGGAGAACGGAGTTGTTTGTCATTTCAAAGAAACTTTATCAACTCAGCACAAGCACTTCCATTATCGTTTTTCCTAAGGAATCCAATGCATATTGCCCTTCCCTTTTTCCTGGGTGATGGAAAAGGGACATTTCCCAGACCTATGCAGCAGTCCTGATAACACCACTTTGAAATTCATGAACAAGCCATTAAGGCCATAAAATTTGCTCTTCCACCTTTTAAGAATATTTTAAGATGTAAATACTCCAGATAGCCAAAGGTGTCAGAGACCAGGAACCAGCAGGAGTTCTGTAAAATTCAACATATTCTGCGCTTGTAAAAGTTACCTTAAAAACGCAAGGGAAAGGAACCCATCAGAGACCTTGATGCAGATATTCCCTATACTGGGATCTCAAAGAAAATTGGTTAAGTCTTACTTGGCAGACACCTGAACTGCAGACTCTAGCATATTACAAGAATCTTGAACTAAATACTGACAGAGCACTTTCTTTCAATTTATTTTCAGAGTAATTGATTTTGAAAATCTGACCAATAATATTGTGAGCACTTTTCCACTAGCATTTCGTTTTTAAATTGAGGCATCTTGCATAAATTATCCTAGAAAAATGCAGTTAGTGAATGAATGAGTGAAAAGCATTAGCAAGAAATGTTGGCAAAATTTTACTTACTTTTTCATTAAAAGAAAAGATGGCGACGTTTTCCATTAAAATGTGCTGAAATACATATTCGCTCCCCCCCACCCCCCTTTTTACCATGCTCAGTATCCAGTAACAAATTAATTTAATATTACATGTGACATTCCTGAAAGAGGCATTAGGTTCTTGAAGATCTCAGTAAGTATCAGCTCACTCTGCCAATTGTCAGTATTTAATGTTTTTTCTAATTACCCAGATCCTGAATTTATGTAATCAATTGAGAATATTTGTTTTCTCAGTCTCTCAAAGTTATCAAAAGCTGGAAACCTTGCACCTGAAACAGAATGAAAGCAGAAGGCAATCGCAAACAACACAAAATGTAGCAATGCCAAAGATCTCATGAGTTTTGGGTTTACCTCCTGATTTCTGAATGCCTGTCTGGGAATGCCTTCCCTGGCCCTCTACAGGACTTACTAGGTCAGGGGAACACAGCTGTACTGTGCTAGACAATATAAAAACCTTTTCTTCCAAGTATAGGTATACTTTAGTTTCATCTGTAGCAGAAAGTTGAATGAAAGCTGGGTTTGCTTGGGGCCAGCAGCTTGTTAAATGTGGGTAGGTCTGGACCAATGCACAGGGAGATGATGAGCAATGCCTGCACACCAGGACCCTGCTCCAGCCCAAAAGCCAGATGATGCACAAACTTTGTCCTTTCCACATCAGTTCTCCCGCAGCTAACCATTTAAAAAAGCATTAAACTGATCTTTTGTCCTCTGAACTATCCAAGAACACCAGGTTAGGGGATTATCTTGGTCATGAGCGTGTTTCTTATGTCTCACTATACACACACAGAGAACACAGATGCCTAAATAGCCTCCTTCATAACAAGGGCATCACATTTCAAAGACAAGTGAGGGCCAGATGATTTTTTTTAATTCAATTCCCCACTGTGCACCTCTCTTGGGTGCTTATATGAATTAAGCCCCTAATCTTCTGAGTTTTGCCCACCATGTGTTATTAGAGCAATTGGTTTTGCAAGGATATCTTTGATTCAATACAATAACCAGTGGCTAGAATGATTCTTTTAGGATTCTAACTGACTGAGGTGGGCTGTTCCTTCATCATACCTCCTTAACACAAATCCTTTAAAACCTATAAGTAGGAGATACTGACCATTCTTCAGCAAACTTCCTTCTCCAAAGCCATCTAGCAAGTAGGGGAAGAACATCAAGTCACACAAGCTATGAAAATTAAACAAAAAATGAGGTTTTTGAGGTAAGATGCTTCTTGGGGGGATGCCACACAGCTGACCACCACTGACCACCCCTGGGCTCACCCTCGCCATCTCACATCCCACCCCTCACACATGCCTGCACACGAGGAGCATGGCCAGACCAATGTTGAGAGCACACTCATGCCCTGAGCTGGGGACAGGCACCTCAGCTAACAAACAGCTTTGCGTGACCATGAATAAAAAGGTTTTAGTGAACAAAGTTTTGCGATGCTGCTCTTTGTTCCACAAAGTTTATAGTTCCTCACCTCTGGCCCCGTTTAATGCTATAATTACTCTCCTAAATTTCTCTTTATTTAGCGTCACCCAGACTGTCTTCTTTTGTTACCATTTATTTAACTAAAACAGGCAGAGGCTGATATTGAAGGCAGGCATGGAGCCAGCATGTTAAAACCTGCTTTTAATTTAAGGTTCTGGGGCTAGTTTCCTAGCCATTACTGCATTTCAGAGAAAATGAGTTTTCTTTCTCTGTCAAATGAAGGCTGATCTAGATCTAATTAGGGTCAGTTTCACCTAAAGATGAGTCATTTACATTCTGAATATATAGCTTCCAAATTATCGTTTTGGTTTAACATCAGACATGAGCAAACCCATGGATATCTTTCATAGATGGCACCAAAGATAAAAATCAATGGATTTTCTTCCACAAATACCTTTCCCAGCAAAAAGATGGCAGCTGGATGAGGAGAAAAAGATACAGTTCAGGATAAGGACAAATAAGATTAAGGGTAATTGCAGAATGTAGTTTTCTGAACTGCAGAAGAAGTGGTGCTTCGGGAATTCCTGGGGGGGGGGGGAAATGTTCAAGCATTTAAAGGTCTTTGCAAGGATTTTTAAACCAAAAAAAAATCTGGCTATGCAGGCCCATTGCTCTTTTAGCACATAATATGGGTGGCTATTGGCATACAAGAATGACAAAAGAAACAAAACAGATTGCAATGGAAGCAACAGGAAAAAACCCACCAAACAAAACAACAACAGCAAAAAAGATTAATTAATACAACACTGCAATTCTTCAGCAGTATTGGCAAATTCTAAACCCAGCCAGGAGAAAAACCTCTTCTCCCTAAACATGCCAAAATCCCATCCTCTTTTCAGCTGGGAGTCATTTGTGTAATCGGTATGTTCTGTAGCAAAACTAAAAGAACAAAACTCAGTAATGTGGCATCTTGTAGCTTTACTTTGCCAGGAAAGCCTTGAAAACATGAATTTCTGTCATTACTCTCATTTATACTCTGTACCAATCTTTGGTGTCTGTTTGCTCCTACTTCCATGTATGTGAAATGCTCCTACATTTTACTGGATGACCAAGAATTAGCACTGGAGACATGTATCTCCTGTCTTCTTTGTCTTCTGGCCCAGGATAGCACAAAGGCATGCAGCTAAGGCTAATGGAGATGGCTGAAACATAAGCACTTCACTGTTAGGAAATAATATGGTCACTGAAACACACCATGGAAATTAAATCTCATGCATCTTCTTGTAAAATCCAGTAATATGTAGCATAACCTTGTTATTTTGTATTTTAAATAACTTGGTCAGCAGAGGAACTGTTGTTCTGTCAGTACTGGCTTTCTCAGAGGAAGTGTTATCAGTAAGTAAATGCTCATCAGAAGTTCAGATGACACCAATTCTGCTGTTCAGTGGGATTAAGCAAAGCAGACTTCTGCTATCAGCAAGGCGAAGCCAAGTTATTTAGGGCAGCCTATAAATCAGTCAAACACCAGGAGTATCTGGCATTGGTGGGACTCTGAAGACTTAGCAGATCCTTTCCCTACTGTGTTCCCACTGTGGAACAGGAGCTCTGGTATCTTTGCACGAGTCTGCCAGGTTAAGAACATCTTTCATATGTGAGCTCTTAGGACTGAGATAAATTTTTATTTTAACTTTAAAAAAGGACTTATAATCATTACCACTTGTTCTGGTGGGGATTCAAAGGAGCAGAATGAATTGCAAAACTCTGAGATGCAATGGAGCTGTTTGCTGCTTTACAAACTAGTCCAGGGTTATATTTCCTACATAATTCTGAATCAGTGCATTTTCCCCAGGGTCTGAAGCTTTTTGTTCATTTTGGAACCCAGCAAAACCAGTATTTTTGTATTTGGATTATTTCTCTGATCTAAGAAAGCTCTGAGATCCATCACTTGACACACACACACACACACACGCTGCCCAGCAAAGCATCAATGATGGACACAACTTCTGTCAAAGACACAGAAGTGAAACTGTGTGTATGCCTACACACAGCTCAGGATCAGGGCCCTGAGGAGTAAACCCATCAAACCAAAATTGCTAAGCCTGAGAACACAGATAGTTTTCAGCTCCTCTGTTTGAAACTCTACCACACTGTAATAGGAAAACAGGGGAAACAGCTATTTTAATCAAAATTTAAAATGTTTAGCCCCATATCTGAAAGCTGAAGGTGGGTATTTCCACCTCCTACAGCCATAAACCAGTAGCAGAAGAGAGCTCATGTAAGCATCTAGGTGGCTCGGAAAGCAGCAGTGTGGTTTCCAGTGCAAAGAAAGGGATGCACAGTAGTCTAATTGAAGCCTTCTGAGAATGAGTGGCTGTGGAAATTCAGTTATAGTTTTCAGCAGGATGGTTATCTTACTTTAATCAACTGCAAGCAATCACTGTTTAAACTAGCCTCTGTTAACTTTGCATGCAGTTTCCATTCACAACAACCAAACTCCTGCTTGGAGCCTCAGCTAATTTGAGTCAACCATACTTCAGTAACATTAATTTCAACATTATGTCACAATTTATCCAAGAACAAAAAGTTCACCCCATGCCAAACTCATCCCTGGTTCACCACTAAACTCCGTGAAGTTATTCCAGCCATCATCTTGGCACAGAAGTGGTTTAAGTTTCCAGTCTGATCCTATTTAGTGCTATGTCTGATATTCTGTTTCACGTGTATTGAGCACTTCTCTCTTTGATCTCATGAGCTGTTTATTTTGTATCTGCCTCATTATTGTGGTTCTTATTTACAAGCTGCAGCCTGGCATTGTAGTAATTGCACGTACACACATCCAGGCATACACAGATGCACAGACCAGATCATTGCTGGACTTGATCAACTTTTACTTCTAAGAACTTTTCCATCTTTTTCCATGAGTGTTGTCTACCTCAAGCAAGAACTGCAGTTTACAGAAATATTGTTAAGGAAGCACAGATGGGGCCTAAATACTGTGTCTTCAGCTAAGGCATGTCTAGAAATACATAGTTAGGCAGTGTGGGTGCGCAAATAGCTTGTCTACACAGCCTATGTGACATGTTGAGAGATTTTGTCAAACAGAAAAGGTATAATAAACCTCTTTTAGACAAAAAAGACCAAAAAAAAACAACAAAGAGACAAAAGCCTGAGACTAAAACATTAGCAAGATGCAAAAAGTAAAACCACTTAAAATCTCATAAACACGTACAAAAGAAGATTTCTAGGGCAAACAGTCCTTTTAACTGATGGCTTCATAATAGCGAACAGTGACAAAAGTGTGTAATTAGATTGTGCCTTTCATCTGAGAGATTCATCAGCTCTCAGCAATTACTTACTATTAATTGGACACAAGTTCTCCTCACAAATGTGCAGCTGCTGCATTTGAAGGAGAGGAGATAGGGAAGTGTGCATCTAGGAACAGCACATGTCTGAACTGAAGTTGCTCAGACTTTCAGGGAAAGCTCACAAGGGCCTAAATGTCTGCCCTAAGTTGAACCGAAACATCCACAATCCAAACCTTTTCACTGCTTACTCATTTGTGTTGTTAAAAATGCCCGTACTTCCAGGCACATTCTAACTCCCACTCACTTGCTTAAAACCAGAGTGTTAAGATAGACGTGGAAAAGGCTGTTACAGCAGTGAGGAGTTTAATTGTAATTCAAATAGACCTGGATATCAGAACAGCTTTTGATCTAGAGGTAAATGTAAGCAAGTTGCTTCACCTGACTAAGTGCATTTCAGACACGTAGCTGCATGAATGGATAGGAAAGTGCCTTCTCTTCAAAGGATATTAGTGGCGCAATGTGCGTGACGGGAACCCAGCAAACTTCACGTGCAAGGAGGTGCAGCCAGTTAAACTATCACTCAGGCATTTCCTGCATGCTCCGTCTTTATGAGGCTCTTCAAAGATTCCTCACAGGCATCTTTC